>CM053273.1:84839215-84983073 GCA_028583415.1 Protea cynaroides
CCGCTACCTCTCGGGAGGGTTGTCCGTGGGGGGACCGCCGTGACCATACCGGTCGCCATCTTTCCCCACAGTTGCGACCGTATATGCCGAACGGCCGCCTGAGGGTATTTGTAACCCCCGTTGGTTTCGACCAACGTGAAACCCTAAACAATATGTTCTAATGAAACCCCAATAATATGTAGGACCTTGTGACTTGTCGTTTGGACCTTGCGACGTGGAGCAAGTTATCGAACGAGCCGGGTAAGGAATCTGACCTAAACCTAACAATTAATGGACAAGAAATCGTTGTTAATCATTGAATATCTATGATGTGATGTTTGTGCATATTCACATGCCATCATTTACTTCGGTTATTATTGTTCATGCATTCATAGGATGTGATTGTTTTCGCTTGGTGTGTGGAGTGGGGCATGGGCTCGGGATCGCTCTTCCCCGCACCTCGACACTTTTGTAGTATTTTGTCTTAACATGCTTGGTACGGTGGGGTATCGGGGAAGGTCGGTGGTACGGTGGTCTCCGATATTGATGTTGTCCCGCCATTGTTATGTGGTCCTGAGGATTCCGAGTCGATGCTGGCTTGTTCACGATGCTTTAGCTCTATCTCTATGCCGTAGGGGAGTTATGTTGGGATAGGGTCTACTGCGTATTGTTTCTATCCTAGTGGGTTAGTTGCGGATAGGGTATCGTGGGGAGGTGAGGGTATGTGGTCTCCGACCCGGCACCGCACGCCGTAGTTCTATCTCTATGCCGTAGACGGCGGTGCTGGGATAGAGCATACATTGTTGACATATAGGATTGGTTAGTTGCGAGCCCGGTTTACAAGCCCGCCGTAGGGGCTTAGGTACCGGTATGGGTAGAGTATCGGGAGGTACGGGTATACCTTAGCTCTATCTCTATTCCATGATGGGTGCATGTGGGTTGGTGGTAGTGTGATCATTGTACGATGCCACACAATCGTGTATAGAGGTGCGGGGGCCACCAAACCTTTCTATAGCACATTCGGAAACTTAAAACCCGGACCACAACGATAAAAATGATTGTTACTCATGCATAATATTGTGAAACTCAAGTTCATTGTCTTGCGAGGCGTGTTGTAGAGCTCACCCCTTTGTGCACATATTGTTTTTAGATGTTAATGCAAAGTTATACTGTGGACGATTACGTGAACGGTCCGGCGGCATTACTTGTACGGTGAGAAGTTCTAGATTAAGTCTGACCACAAAAGTCTCACCTATCTCTTTACCTAGAAAGATTTAAACTTGAGGTAGAGAAGGTGGCTAGAACTGCTAAAAGATTATGATTGCAACATCCAGTACCATCCGAGAAAGGCAAATGTTGTGGCAAATGTGCTAAGTAGGAAATGGATACAGAAATCGGAGGCAAGGCCTAGTACTAATACATCACTGTGTTCTGCAGCATCAGTTTTGGAGTGAAATGAAGAACAACATATACTGGAATCCCTAGACAACCCAGTAGAGTAAGGCTTGATTCACAAGTTCTCGCTCATGTTCGTCGCTTTGAAAATCTTACCAAATTTGACGAAAAAGTGAAGGTAATAATTTTACAGGTACCACACCCCAGGACAGTTGAAGAAGATATAGAGAAGGGTAGACCCATTGTTGCTTTTACTTTAGAAGTAGAAAAGACCCTCAGGTACCACAAAAGATTGCGTATACCTGAGAGTGAGAATTCAAAAATCAGGAATAGAATAATGTTGGAAGCTCACTGTACTCTATATTCAGTACATCCCGAAAGTACTAGGATGTACCATGACCTAAAGAGGTTGTATTGGTGGAGAGGTATGAAAGCGGATGTGGCCCAATTCGTATTCTAATGTTTGAACTGTCAGCAGGTAAAAGCTAAGAGATAGAGATCCGCTAGGTTATTACAGCCATTGTCAAAGCCAGCATAAACATGAGATTGCATAACTATGGACTAAGTCACTGAACTGCCTATGACCCTAAGATTAATGGACGTAGTGTGGGTGATCGTATACCACCTTACTAAGACGGCTCGTTTCATTGCTATCAAACCTCAATATACCATGGAAAGGTTGGAAAAATTATATATGGACAATATAGTCAGACTCCATGGCGTACCTGAAAGCATAGTGTCAGACAGAGATCCCTGCTTCACCTTTAAGTTTTGGGAAAGGTTGTAAAATGCTATGATGATCAAGTTGAAATTCAGTACAGCCTTTCACCCTCAGATGGATGGAATGTCGGAGCGGACCATTCAGATTTTAGAGGACATGCTCCTAGCTTGTGCCATAGACTTCAAGGGAGCTTGGGATGAGAAGTTACCACTCAACGAGTTCGCCTACAACAACAACTACCAAGCTACGATCCAGATGGCCCCGCATGAGGCACTGTATGGTAAAAAATATCGGACAGCTCTGTTATGGAAAGAGGTTGGGGAAGATGGATTGTGGGCCCAGAATTTGTAGCAGAAACCTGTCGGGTGGTTGACCAGATCAAAGAACAAGTCAAGACTGCCCAAGTTTGTCAGAAGCACTATGTGGATAACAGGCACAGAGATCTCGAATTTACAGTGGGTGATAAGGTGTTCTTGAAGATATCACCTTTTAGAGGACTGAATCGATTTGGAAAGAAAGGAAAGTTGTGCCCTAGGTACGTGGGACCTTATGAGATCCTAGCAAGACGCGGCAATGTGGCATACCAGCTCGCATTGCCACCATCAATGTCAAGTGTCCATGATGTATTCCATGTGTCCCTACTGAAGAAATACATTAGGGACCCATCGCATATATTGGCTGTAAATCCTTCATATTTGATAGAAGACTTAAACATTTGAGGTTGTACCAGTTTAGTTCACCAGTCAAAAGGTACAACACCTCCGCAATAGGGATATCTACTACATCAAGGTAGTTTGGCGAAGCCAGGACGTAGAAGAGATTACCTAGGAGGAAAAAAATACAATGCGAAAGGAATACCCTCATTTATTTGACTCCAAAGGCACTTGTAAATTTTAAGGGCAAAATTTCTTTTAAGGGTAGGGGAGTTGTGAGATCTGTACGTGTAAATTTTGAGGATGAAATTTCTTTTAAGGGTGGGGGAGTTATAAGACCCGCACTCCGCGAACCCGATCTAACTTAGGTTTTCGTATTGTAACAAGTCTTTCAGTTATAATCGGGCTAGAAGAGACAATCGGATGATGAACTACGAGTCAAAGTACGAAAAAGGACGAAACGAACATAATTCTAAGTTATCCGGTCTGATTGGTTGTGATTGTCTGATCTCATAAATAGTCCGATCGGTATGTCAGACCGGTCAACTTGTTTGGCTTGGAAACGGACTCTAGTGGGTCCCACCTTTTAAATCTTATTAGTAGACACCTTCTATACATGGAAAACTCTCCTAAAAGGATACCTTCCTCTATATATTGATCTTTGCTCCTAATTAAACCTTTTGTTGACTTTCACGAACTCTAGAGTCTGAAAGAGAGATTTGAAGAAGAGCAGTGAGGACAAGGAAGCTCTACAAGGGAGGAGTTTCATTGGGAGAAGAACATCATAGTTCAAAGGACAACGGTAAGTGCTCCATCTCTGTATGAAGGTTAGGAAGGTGTTAGTTTAGAATCAATACCATGAACGGATAGGTATTGATTCAAAACCCTAATCTTAGGTGTAAACCCCAACATTGTATATAAAACCATCGAACCAATGGATTTGTGGATATAAGAGGAAGGAAGATCTATTTGTAAGGACCCTAATGCATACTCTGACCATAGAATGGTTAAGAGGAACCCTAGAAACCAAGTCAAAGATCGATTGAAGAGAAGGTTAGACAAGGACACACGGATTTTGTCCGGTTAGAGTGTCCAGTGGCACATAAAGTGTGATCGGACAAGCCTCGGGACCTGTTTGGAAAGGCTTGGAGAGTTATATGGTCTGGTATAACTTGTAATGTACTATGGTAAGGATAGACTACAACCACACCTTTATGCACGAGAGTATGAGCACATCCAATGGTCAGGCCACAATCTACACTACTGTTGTTGTCCCACATCACTCACTCCGGAATAGAGATAAAGCTAGAGTTTGACGGTCAGGCCACAATCCACACTACCGTCTGTCCTCCCCCTGATACCCTATCCCGTACTAATACGTACACCCCTATTGGCAAGGGCTTGCAAGTTGGATTCCGTTATTAACCATTCCTACATGTCATCATAATGTATCCAAGGCCCTATCCCAGCATGACTTCCTACAAAATAGAGATAGAGTTAGAGTACAACGGTTAGACAACAATCCACACTATCACCCGTCCTCCCCCTAATACTCTACCCATACCAAGCATGCTAAGATAGATGGCGATACGAAAGGTGTTAGTGTGGGGAATGGTCCAAGACTCCAACCCCTGTCCAATCCCCACACCAACGAAAATACACACACATGCCTAACATCACAACCTAGCAATAGTATTTTGCATGAACAAGTAATAACATAATAAGAGATGACATATTAAATGCATAATCATCACACAACAGCAACAGGATATAAGACATTAATGTAATAGATTATTTAATTACGTTTCAGTACATTAAGGTAATTTGGATAAATTATTATTTTATCAGTCATTTAATTAAAGTCTTCTGTTGCTTTTTTATTTATATTCTGATTATGGTTATATGTATGTTTTGTGTGTTGACACAGTCTATTTGAGATCCTAGTGTGAATCGTTGGTTTGTTAATCACATTTCTGGTTCGACCAGAATTGAGGTGTGAGACTTCCAAATCAGGATATAAAATATCAAAAAATAATAAAAAATTAATTATACATACAATATGGGATAGCTAAGAAAATAATAATAATAATAATAATAATAATAATAATAATAATAATAATAATAATAATAATAATATACATGTCATGAGAAATTCAAGATAAAAATAAAAATAAAATAACAAAAGAATAACAACAATGCATGTCTGGTCTTTGGCCTGGTTGCTGACCAACAAAGATGGGATTCACATCGTCTCCTCCCAATGGTTCTGGGAGGACAGCGGCAACCTGCCTTGGATGGCCGCCCCGTAGCTCTTAGTGAATCCGAGACCCATGTTCGAGCCAACACCCAACTGACAAGCCTAGCCGACAGGGGGTGTCGGCTAGGATGTGGGTTTCGGATTCATCCGAGAGCCACGTGGCAACCATCTAAGGCAGGTTACCGTGTCCTCCTAAAATCATTGGGAGGAGATGATGCAGATCCACAAAGATGGCAGTGCACTCCTAATAGAGTGGTGATCTTTGAGGATAATTTAACTCTCTCTAGTGCTTCTCCGATTTTCCTTAGAAGAAGCAACCGCCTCTGAAGACCATCCGATCGACTTCCCGATACGTAATGCTTTTCGGCTCATTTTTCGGTTCTTTGTTGGTCTCTGTTATTTGTTTGGTGTGATGCTGGGCCGTATCTGTGTTATAGGCCTTTAGTGGTGCTTTCTGGTTGTCTGGTCTTTGGCCTGATTGCTGGCCTGCCAGGTCCTTTTGTTGTGCTCTTGTCTTCCTTTGGATTAATAGAATTTACTCATCCAAGAAAACAACATGCATGTCATGAGATATCCAAGATAAAAAAAAAAATGAGATAGTGGATGGGGACAGTGAACGAGTAGAAGTGGTGCGTGGGAGTGAGTGTAAGCATAGGTGTGTGCATGGGTTGGGCGGGTATGGTGTAACAGATGGAGTAGGGTGGTATTGGTATAGTCCGTTGAGGGATATAGAGATTACAGGTGTTGCGACTTGATGGGGTTCAGTGACAGGGTAGGCTTAAAGTGATGGGGTGGTTGTCGCAGGACTCAGCCACGTGTCGGTGGTTATAGTGGACAGGTCGACTGAGTAGGTGGTTTTTGACCATTGAAAAGATGGTGGTCTGCAATGCGGTGAGTGGTGTTTATCGATCTGCAGTAAGGGGTGAAGATCAATGATAAGGGTTGTCGCAGAGGGATAGGTTAGGTGGTGAGTGGTTAGATATGGGTTGTTGAGTATGGTCGGTAGCAGGTAAGGTCGGCGGCGTAGCAGGTGGGTTGGTAAGGTGGTGAATGGCCGGATGGGGTTGGTGATGATCAGCAGGGTGGTGGCGGCTCAAGCAAAAGGCTTGGTGAAGGTAGTAGGGGGTTGGGATGAAGGTACAGTAGCAGCGGTGGTGGAGGTAATGGCGGGTATCGATTGAAGATGGAGGCTATTGCTGGGTTTCAGAGGATTGTAGTAAGGGTATTGCAGGTGGGTCAAGGATGATGTGGGCTTGCAGGTAACCGATGGGGGTTTAACAGAGATGAAAGAACCAAAAAAAAAAAATGCAGCAGGTGATTGGAATACTAACCTCTACTTCCTCTGATCTCCTTCTGCTCTTTTCTTCTTCCCCGCTTCAGCTTTCTTCCTTCTCTCTAGTTACTCGCTGATCTCCTTTGTGCTTCCTCTCTAACCCTCCTCCCTCTCTAGTTTTTCGGTTCGTCCCCCTTTCAACTCTGTCTCTCTATTCATTCCCAAATTCTCTCTCGAATCTCTCTCCGTGTTTTCAGTCTCTCCCACTTCTATTTTCTGAGTTTCTCCTTCTCCTTCCATCTTCTCTCCTCTCTCCTTTCTTTTTATTTTTTCTTTCTAATTTCTAAACCAGCCACCTGCCCTCTCCAATCTTTCTATTTTTTCTTCTTCTACTGAGATTTTCTATACTAAAGATCCCCAGCTGTCTCCCTTTCTATTCTGTGCCCGATCTCTTTCTCACTCAAGCTATCCTCCTTTCTTGCTGTCAAATTTCTTTCTTTCTTGATCTGCTCATTTTTTTCTTTCTTCTCTCACTGGCCGAACCCATCTCTTCCCAATTCTGTCTCTTTTCTTTCTTTAGTGCTTCCCTTCATCTCGGTCAAGCCTCCCTTCTCTTTCTATATCATGGAGGGTGATACATGGCCATTTCCATATTCCTTTGTTTCCTAAAATCCCATGCCTCATCTCATTCTCTTTCCTTCCATACTAGGCTGTCCACGGCCATCATAGCCTTTCTATGTATATATAATACAATAGTATATACATGCACGTGTGTGAACCAATTCAGTCCGGATAGGTCCGGATTGGGTCAAGCTAAACTGGTCGAGGTTGACTGTCTTGGGTTGATTGGTCCTGGGCTAGACTGGCATTTTTTCTCTCTCTCTCTATCATTTTATGAGCCATTTTGGTTTATAGTTTTGCATGGAATTCTTCGGCGACCTCTTGGATTTTCCATGTCCACTTCGAAGAGGACAGAAAATGGAACCCTTGAATCGCCTGATTTGGAGGTCGAATGACCAAAATATGAAGAATTGAAGTTTAAATGGTCATATCAGCTCGCAACTCCGCATGGGATCTTTCCACTGTCTTTGTCTCCGATTTTCTACGTCCACTTTAAAGAGTACCAAAAATAAAGAATAATGGAGCTTGAATCATTTGATTTGGACATTGGATGACCAAAATATAAAGAATTGATGTTTAAATGGCATATCGGCTTGCAACTCTGCATGGGATCTTTTTGCAGCCTTTGTCCCGAATTTTCCACATCCACTTTGAAGAGAGCTGAAAATGGAGAATAATAGTGCTTGAATCATCGGATTTGGACGTCGGATGACCAAGTTATGAATAATTAAAGTTTAAATAATTAAACTTATAATAATTTACATGAAAGCCCCCCTCAGATTTTAATATTATTTTCAAAAACTCCCCTTGTACTTATTTTTGGACTAAAATCCCCATATCTTCTTCGTTTGACTTTGGAATTGAACAATTTTTGTGTCATTTCAAAGATAATTCCAAGACTTAAACATCCATAGAGGTTGCAGCCCATGACCTTGTTGTGGGGCCCATTGAAAATCGCCTCGAAGTCATAGCCAAAAATTCAAACCTTAAATGAGGACCTACAAACTTTTCGTATGGGTTCTCTTAGGCACCTGCCTACAGGGGATCATCTCAGTTCATCTCAAAACATCATAGAGAGCACGCATGAACTTATCAATTGTTGGATTTAGAAGAATTTCACACCCATCCCTTGTACTTTCCCTTATCTTCATACATCTCCCATTTTTTTGTGGTCTTCACATCAGTAAGCCTCTATTTAGCTGGGGATGGTAAAAATGGGGTGCACAAATGGCTCTGATACCAGTGATAAGATGAAAAATCATAAATGTAATCTGTAAATTTATACTTGCAATACACACACACACACTATAATTTGCATACCCTAATATTTTATTCCCTTGGAAAAGTAGCTTTGTTAGCTTCCTGTAAACTATGAAGCAAAAAGAGAGACATAACTCCAACCAATCCCAGTCCGGCCAATTGACACTCCTAGATATATAAACTATCCAATGGCAAGTCCTTAATACTTCAATATCCTTACGGCCTCCAAAGGAACGAGGAACTTGAACATCGAAGGGAAAAACTCTGTGTACAGGCACATTTTTTATGTGTTTGGGTGGCAAGCTAACTCACCAGCAGAGGGGATCATAAAGTAGTAGTAATCTGTGCATGCTCGGCTTTCAGTTACTAAAGCTGGGCAGTCTTGAGTTTGTACTTACTCCTGATGGTCACTACTTCATTGGGAGAAGGAATTGCAATTTTTACAGTTTCTCAAGGGACAACAGGAATATTAGCCATTGAGATTGTGCAAGGCAGACACTGTCTTTCCTCTACTGGGGGTGGTATCTCTACATTGGCTATAAGAATGGCTGGTCTCTCCAGGACTGCTGAGGTAGTGGACAGACTCGATGGCTCTTGGGCACTCGCGAAGCTAAAGGCTTTGTACTCCTCTTTTGATCAACCAAAGAAGGGTTCAGTAAGGTCAGAATACTCACTCCCATGGAGGTCAGACGGGCAACTCATAACTATAGAAACGAATAAAAATGAAGGGAAAGAGAGTGAGAAACTTATTGTTCAGAGTTACAAGCATGAAAACAAAAAAGAAGACAAAGACGATGAGAGTTCACTGTTGCAGAAGCTCAACTCTCAGAGAAGCAAAAGTGTCCGATTGAGGATGCCCACCAAATTTATACTCCTCTTTCAAATAAAATGCAGTAGATTTAAAAAGCTTAGAGTCCAAATGCAATGATTAGATAGGACGTTAAATTGCCTTCAGTCGCCGCCCATATCAAAGAAGATGGGACGTTTTCCTTCACCGATGAATGAAAATTCCCTTCGCATTTAATGCTTGTTTTGAAAGGTGGAGACAAACTTGCAGGCATGCATCAGCAGCGTATGGCGGGGACAATCGTGTTGTGATTCAAGTGAATTTCTTTACAAGTGGTGACTCCCTAATGGTAGATGCTTCCAATCCGCAGCCGTCAAGTCATTATGGGATCGTGGGAAGCAAGATATTCGAAAAATCTCGCTGGTTCCCCAAAAAAGTTTTTTGAATTTCTCAAAAAGTAACCGTTACAGCTCTTCGATTCTATTCTTGGTGCAGTAAACAGCTGGTTACACTCGGACCCTTACAGCTCGGAGGTCCCTCCAGGTCGCGAAATAAAGAATCATCTTGATAAGCGACTCGCAGGTCGTGGGCTTCGTCAATTTACTCATTGTGTCTTAAAGAGGCATGGGATGCCGAAGGTCGGGGCATTCTCCAACTCGGCATGAGACCCGACTTAAGAAGCATGACTTCAATGCAAAATGTGATTCGATGTACAATAAACAAGAGCGAGATAAGCAAACGGATAGTAGGATTGCTATTTTGAAACTCACCGAGTCCATAGAAGCAAGGGGCAACTGTTGATACCATATCTCGCTCACCAATCAGAGCTCGACACATGGCTGCCCACGTGGCACACTAAGAGGATGACGCGTGTCTAGACAAGTGTCACCTTCAGAGAGCCACCGTAAAGAAGGATGTACAAGTTGGCTTGTCCTAGGTCTCCAGGTTGGCGTGACAAGTCAGAGTCACACTCCTACTGCATTATGACTTGGAGAGTCCGACCTATGAAGGACTCTCCAGCGAACGGATAACTGATGGTCACCTGACAAGTCGAAACCAGTGGCTTGTCCTGATAGTAGGATTATCACCCTATGTTGAGCAGGCACGATCAATTGAGAACTAGCAAGAGAGTTAAACTTCATGTATCAAAATTAATGAATAGGATCAGATTCAAGAAATAGCAATAACAAGAATTCTAACCTACATATGCAATTCAAAATGTAGGATAACGAGTCAAACAATGATAAGAAAATTCTCTCCAATCTGAAGAAAATCCACCTATTGGATTTCAGATAAGGACAAGTCCTTGTTGTCCAAGGGCTGTTACTTAACCAAAAAATCGAGCAGTAGAATTAGAAAACAAATTCCAGATTTAATAAAGGTATAATTCAGAAACATCAGATTAAGGATAAAATGTACTGATGAACATGTCTTAGTCTGAAGCCAATACCAGCAGAACAACAACCATATCTCTATTTTTAATTAAAACCAAGAGTCAATAAAATCCTAGATAGAATCATCTAATGTAGTGAAAAGTGGAAAAAAAAAAAAAAAAAAACCAGCTAGATCTTATATCATCAACAAACATCTTACCTTGGAATCACATAGGAATTCCTAGAATCACCCCAGGGAGCATACTAAATCACTACATCAGGGAACATTCTAAATAACAACAAAACCAAAACCAAAGCTAAACTTGACGCCCAACTATTATATATATATATATATATATATATATATATATATATATATATATAACTTTCAGACAATGGCTCTGAAGATGAAAAACTATAAATGTGATCTGTAAATTTAAACTTGCAATTGAATATATAGACGATCAAAGAAAGAAAGTTGCACAAAATAGACGAAATCCAAACGTTCACTAAGCCTCAAGATTGGTATGAGCATTAGATGGAGCATTATAGGAACCTTGATAGTTAGGACTGAATTTGTTGTAACATTGGGCAGCAGTGTGGTATGGGCGATGAAAGATTTCACAGTTGACCTTAGGAGATGGGAGTAAGGGTGGTTGATGATGATATGAATTGAACCACCACGACCCCCTCTGTAACTGCGACCACGACCTCCTTTGTAGCCACGTCCATGGTTAGGATAATAAGAAGGGAAGAAGTACCTGATCCTTTAGAGGCAATGTTGCCTTCAATAGAAGGAATATCCATGTAGGAGGACCATTGATCTTTCAAATTGTCTTGACTTAGTAGTAGTCCAATGAAATCATCAAGTGGAATAGGATCCAAATGAGTCGTTACGGAGATTGCAAATGAGTCAAATTCTGAGTGAAGACCTCATAGGATACTGAAAATGATGTCCGGTTCGAAGACCGAATGAGCAGCAGTGGAGAGATTGTCAACCAAAATTTTAATTCATTGAAGAAATTTAGGCATGGATTGGGTACCTTTCTTCAGTGGAAGAGTTGGTATTTCAGCTGCATGACATGAGTTTGCGACTGAGAAGCATAGACACGAGCAAGGGCATTCCAAGCAGCATGAGAGGAGGAGAGACCAACAATCTATGCAAATGCATCTTCTGTGAGTGAGGATATGATCCAATCGAGGATAATCTGGTCCTATTTACGCCATGCTAGGTAGGCTGGATTGCGTGGAGGCGAATCAACAATAGCAGAGTCCGGTGTGGAAGATAAAGTCTTTGATGGATGAAGTGATGTTCCATCAACAAACCCATATAAATTGTGAGCATGTAGCAGTGGAAGGAATTGAGATTTCCACAATAGATAATTTGTTCTGTCAAGCTTTACAAGAAGAAGAGCAACAATGTTAGACGTAGAGAGCCGTAAATAGGAGCTATTGGTGGAGGCCTTCATGTTCGTACTGGCAGAAGATGACATTTTGAAGTAGGATAGAAGATGATGTTAGTCTTTGGCAACTGATACCATGAAGAGAGAGAGAGAGAGAGAGAGAGAGAGAGAGAGAGAGAGAGAGAGAGACTTTAATTTGAAAGGCTTTTCCCTTATTGTTTTAATCACGATTGGATTGTGTATTTATGATCATTTGAAACGTAACAACATTGCATTGTACAAGGTGATAGAGTTGTATCTGACCCTATCTCTTCAAATCTGATGCGACTATTGTGATGGAATTGGATAAGTCCTTCTCTATAGGAGGTTGTTGTTGCTTATGCAGTTCTGTTGAAACAGATTGTATCGTATCCTTGACATTCATATAAATAAAAAGGGTGTCTTCTTATCATCTGATGAAGTTTGTCCAAAGTTGTGTGTGTGTGTGTGAGAGAGAGAGAGAGAGAGAGAGAGAGAGAGTAAGCCTATACATGATCCTAACGAGCGACAAGTCCTCAATCCATATGTCAGCAAATCTGTCAAGCAGAAGGTCGCAAAGGATATAGGCATCGGGAGCCGTTTCACATGGGTGTCGGTAATCTCTGGATTATTGTATCGATGGTCTCAGCTATAGGGCTTAATCTTATCTTTTTGTTTTATTTCATTAATGATAAAGATTGCATTTTAGATTGGAAAAATTACTCAGACACCCCCTTGACAATTGGTTTATTACACAGAACTACCCTGTGTAGTTTGAACTTACAGTCTACTACCTTTTTTTTAATAGTGTTAACAAATTTGAATAGACTAAAATACCATTCAAAAACAATACTTAAAACATAGGTTGAGCAGGCAGAAGTAGCACTGGTCCCATTTGTGGTGTTGGTGGGCGGCTCCGAACGACACTTTCGCAGGAGGACGTTGTGTATCGAGAGCTCCGTCGATAGTCCGAACAATATTGTTTGTGAAAGTTTAAACTTCGACGTTGGAAGATTTTGCCTTATTATTTTCAAAGAATTTTTCAAACCAATAGATCAAGAGAGAGAAAGAGAGAGAGAGAGAGAGAGAGAGAGAGAGAGAGAGAGAGAGATGGGGATTTCATAATTCTCCATATATGTCAGATTCGTTCCCCTACTCATTCATCTCTTTGATTAATAATCATAGCCACCCACCCACCTACACTCCAAGTCGTCTTCTTCCTGTTCATTCTATGCAATAACAATTGTTCTTCATAATGTGGGTCACCAGTGTTGTTCTTGTCTCCGGCCTCCTCTTCTACTGTTGGTCTCCCTCCTCCACCACCACGAATACCACAACGGCAACCACCACCTCCCTTGACCACCCTCATCATGCCTATTCTCTTAACAACCACAGCCACAACCACCAAATGTGTTCTACTCTTTATCTCTATATATGCTTCAGAAGAAGAAATCAAGAAGATGAACAGTGGAGGCAGCTGAAGAAAATGTATTATTAGTTTAATCAAAACAATAAATTATAGAAGAATAAAGAGACTGCAAAATTGGAAGATCTGTCTATAAGCAATCCTCTTAACTTCTTTATCTTCTTTTAATGTGGGATTATTTACATGAAATGAAAGAATAAAGGGATTCAGTCTTGGGAAAACCCTTGAATATCTTATCTTTCTTAGTAGAAATCAACCAATTAGACCCATAACTCTAAGGTTTAAGGCGAGCAAAATCACATGCTATTATCCTGATATCAGAGCCAAGTTGCCAAGGTCCAAGACGATAAGGATTAACATAACAAAATTTTACTTGTTAAAAGAATTGTACTTGTCACGTTAAATTGGAACACATTTGCATCCAAAATAAAGCAAAAAGTTTTTCACCAAAAAAAATAAAAATAAAAAAGTTTGCTATCCCTTTAACACGTCAAATCACCTTCAAGTATTCCATACTTGACATGGTCTAGCTTCTAAAATGTAAAATGTGGTCCAAAATAGTTATTAGTGATCCACAATTGTTACATTAAGTTAAAAAGTAATCCCAAAATATTGGTCACTACGTGCTTGCGAATCCATGAAAACTAAGGTTTCAATACCAATCTATCAGTAAAGGAAATAGCGACCTTAATTAAAGTGGGTTGGACGGATCTAACCTTAAGCACATTAGGACTTGGGGGTTTTTTTAGAGTCGATCAGGGTTGAAGTTGCGGCCTTAATGTGCTGAAGAGAGATCATGGATTTCTAGGACCGCATATGAACCTTACTTCAAACTTGATAAGTAGAATCTGTCCGAATTTTTCTATTTTCATGAATTTTCTGTTATTGCTTTCATAGACAGTAAAATTAATGAGTGGGACTAATCGAAGAAGAAATCAATGAATCTTTGATTAATCGACTGATAAGGTGTTTTTGCAAATAAAATCTTCTTTATTTTAGTTATATATTTTTTTTGTCTGCATTGCAACTGGACTCATTGATCAGTTGACATGGGTCATAAAAGATTAAAAAAAAAAAAATAATCCGGCCCCTAACCAAACACACCTCACGGTCAGTCCCTTGTTTGGTTCCCTCTAAAATCCCAAAACAAACCTAAAATGTAGGACTCCACCACCACGTGGCATAACAACAGATGTACGTTTCGCTCCTTAAAATCCTCTGTTTCTCAGCTTTACATGTTGTAAGCAAAGCTAAAATTAGAGAAAATAGAAGCAATTTACAGCCATCCACTCCAAACAGAATCTTGTTTTCCATAATAAAAATGAGACAGAGACAATAAAAATCCAAACAACGGACTGCTTGTATTCAGGAGGCAGAAGACCAAGGGCAAGGACTCCCCACCAAGACGCAATAGGCAAGAGGAACCCAAAAACGCAGTCCTCTTCAAGAGCATTAAAACTGTATTTGGTTGGGAGTTTAAGAAACCAGAAGTAAAATCCAAACAGGCAGAGTTGGTAGGTGAGATCAAGGTCTTGCATTTGAGAATTCTTGAGAATTAAATTATAGCATTTTACCATTAGTCGACGAAGACATCGTTTACTGGATTGAAGAAAGATATAAGAACAAAACAACATGGATACTCCACAAGTACGGAGCCCAAATCATGCTTCTTCTCCTGCAAAGAAGTCTTTGATGGATAACCTTTTGGGTCTTCTCAGAATTAAGATCAAGCGCGGCATCAATCTGGCCGTCAGGGATGTCCGCACCAGCGATCCTTACGTAGTTATCAAGCTGGGCAAACAGGTCTGCTTTTGTTCTGATATCTCTGTTTCTGTTTTCATACCTAATATGGGGTTTTCATTTTTTCATGTTTTAAGCTCTTTCTATGCTGTGAAAATTGTTGGGAATTAAGCATGATGCTCTGACATTGGATGAATTTTGCTAACAGATGATATGGTATTATCTATGTGGGTTTTCATTTTTCCATGTTTTAAGCTCTTTCTATGCTGTGAAAATTTGTGGGAATTAAGGGTAATGCTCTTTCACTGGATGAATTTTGCTAAACAGATGATATGGTATCTATGTGGGTTTTGGTTTACTTTTTTTATCTATGGTTGTGTAGAACCTGTTTGTAAATATGTGTGAAAACTTTTGTGTGTTTTAGTTGATTGAGATTGCTGTTGGAACTTACCTACATTTTGAAGAATCTTCATGCTTTTGTCAAGTTGCTTTGAAGTTTTTTGTGGAAAAAGTTTCTGGTTAAACATTAAAGACGAAAGTTTTTCAAGCTTGGCTTGACAATTTTAACAATTTTTGTCTGTTAGCTTATACATTTCTCTTCTTCTTTGACAATTGAAGGACTGTTCTGTTTTGATACTTGTCATCTGATGAAGAAGAGGGTTTGATCAATCATTTGTTTTCTGAGGAGATCTTTTCTAAATAAAGTTGTTAAGGAAGCCTACCCATTTTTCTAGATCCATAAACCAACCTGACAGAAGAATGTGGCCTTTTATGAGCGAAAATCCTTTGGAACCAAGAAAGCACAAGCCAAGCAATGTTGTCAATTTGAAGAATCACAATGTATGCTTTAATTGCTTTTCTTCAAAAACAGTTTGTTCAGAGCTTCATTGTATTTTCTCTGTATACATGAGAGCAGGTATGAAGCTATGTAATATATAATTAATTAGAAAAAAAAAAAAAAAAAAAGAAGAGAAACTTGTACCCCCTTACTTGCTTGTGTCCTCTTCCAATTTACTCTAATTAGTGAGTAAAATTGTAGGTATTACATGGCTAAATTCAGGATAAATTAATCAATGTTGCTAAAATGATTTCATTTCATTTATACTCATGAACAGTTCCAAGAAATTCAATTAAAACATGTATTAATCTGATTTAGTGACTTGAGGATGAAATCAATATCAGGAAAAAACAAAATTTTCTCTTTTTTTTTTTTTCTTTCATCCTCAAGCTAGAAAAATAGTTCTTTTGGCTTATTATTTTCATATGATTTTATATTAGGGCTGAACTTTGAGTTGTCATCTGATGGTGGTCTTTACTAGTTAATTTGAACTGCTATTCAGTTTCCTGTTCTTGCTTTGAACTTGTGGTTTATACCTTGGTATTTGCATTTCTTATGACCTTGGTATTTGCATTTCTTATGATGAATAAAACTAAACAATTGTTGCAGAAAGTGAAGACGCGTGTGATGAAAAAAAATGTCAACCCTGAGTGGAATGAAGACTTAACTCTCTCTGTTCAAGAGCCCATTCTTCCAGTCAAACTTGTAAGTTTTTTTCCCTGCCTCAAATATAGACTGTAACATCCAATAACTGAAGAGTTTCATCATCACTTCATGTGCATTCTTTGGCTTCTTACCCCTTAGGAACAAAGTATGTTTAATTAGAGCATCAATCTCACAAACAAACTGAATATGCTGAGAGGACATTCATGAAAGTTTCAATGAATAAGTAGTTCACTTTTGCTTGCTGCACACAGGCAGTAGTTAGTCGGGAGATAAATCTGCTGATTTATTGAATCCTGTCTAAGAAACCCCTTATTTCTTTCTCCATTTGAGGAGGTATTTCTCGTATAGCTTTTATCTTGGAGGGATCTACCTCTTTGTCCCTCTCACTTACCATGAAGCCTAAAAGTTTTCCTGTTGTTGCCCCGAAAACGCATTTCTGGGGATTTAGACTTAATTGATATTCTTTGATCCTTTATCTCTGCATATATGCAATGATGTTCTCTTTTGGATGCACCAATATCTGCGTGGCTTTGTCGTCCTTTTCCTCATTGCAATTGTCTTAAATGGTTGCAGACGGTGTATGACCATGACACATTCAGCAAGGATGACAAAATGGGAGAGGCAGAGTTTGAAATCAAACCCTTTCTTGATGTACTAAAGATGAACTTGGATCCGTTCCCGAGTGGTACCACAATCACAAGAATCCAACCATGCAGGCAAAACTGCCTTGCTGAAGAGACCAGCATTGTCTGGCAAAATGGGAAAGTCCTTCAAGATATGATTCTCAGATTGAAAAATGTGGAATGTGGTGAGGTTGAACTTCAACTGCAGTGGATTGACCTCCCTGGCTCCAAGGGTTTATAAGAGCTCATGAATGATTGACTGCTTATAGCTGTTGTTTTTATTAGATACACCGGTATGGTTCTTCAGTCGCTGATGTGAAATGAGTTGTGTAGATTGCTTTGTTTCTCATAGGCTTATATAAGAATCTCAACAGTATTTCAATCAGATGTATACAGGCCAGAACTCTGTTTTGTTTTTGGGGTCTCCTGAAACCCTAATTCCTAATTTCATAAGGTATTGTTTCATATCAATATCTATGTTTCCATTCCATTCAATCCCCCACCCCTGGTTCTTTGGAGATTTTAATCTGATCCTTTATCCAGAATCAGGGGTGTCATATAGACCGGTTCGGTTGGTTCTGATTGGCTGACTGAGGTCCTTACCACATATTGTTGCCTTGGACCGAAACCGGAAACTGACCAATGAGATAATCGGTCTTTATAATTAAAATCAAAATTGATTAGTTATCGGTCTGGTCTATTTTCGGTCTCTTATTGATTTT
This sequence comes from Protea cynaroides, assembly GCA_028583415.1. Lineage (NCBI taxonomy): Eukaryota > Viridiplantae > Streptophyta > Magnoliopsida > Proteales > Proteaceae > Protea > Protea cynaroides. Next base: position 84,856,971 of record CM053273.1, read on the forward strand.
CGTTATAAGTCCCTTTCAATTATCAATATAATTAAATATAAAATCTTCAATTAGAACCTAGGTCTACATAAATATATCATATATATTAGATTTTAAGTAGTTATAATCAATTATAACCCAATGATCAAGTATATAATTAAATACCAATGATTATTGGTTCAGTTCATTCGGTAGGTCTTATTGGTCCAATTGGGTTAGAACGAAACTGACCGATTCTTCTGAAGTGGAGAGAAATTGAAAGCTCACATTTGTGAATTGAGAGAGTGTTAGTGTGGAATCCAATCATTTTGTGAGAAGCATGTGAAGAGATCCCCACCTTGGTGCCATAAGAATATAAAATCACCCTTTCTTTTTTTGGGTAAAAAAATCATACCTCTTTTGGCATGGGTAAAAAGGAAGCAAGGATAAAATAAAATTTCCTTAATAATAACTCATGATTAGAGGTTGGAACTTAGAAGTATGGGCTTGTCTCAGGTTTGGGTTACCAGACCTGTAAATGGGTCTGGGTTCCTTAAAAGTATCCATATAATAGTTGATTGGAATCCATAATAAATGGATGGTTTCATTCCTTTTTTTTGGGGGGGGGGGCAATGTGAGGGCCTAATAAGGTATTGACCCTTACTCAAGGCCCCAACCCACCTCAACCTGGTCCATGGGCAGCCCATTTCTTAAAAGATATTCACATAATATATTAAGCTTAGCTGGGTTCTGTTACTTGCTTCCTGAGTTAGAACATTTTTAGTCCAAATCATATTCAAGAAGCCGTTCCTACACAAGCAGCTTATCTACCACAGAGCATTATTTGTTCTTAAACTAACATTTTACTGTGGTCATATTAAAAAATGGTATACAAATCCTTTCCTCCTAGGGGTTCGGGAGGAGGGTGACTCCCACTAGTCAATTCCTGACACGTGGGTGTCAGTTGAATCTGAACCCTCCATTCGAACTTATGCATAAGCCGACACCCCCTGTCGGCTCACCTTATCGGCTTTGACAGAGGGTTCAGATCCAACTGACATCCATGTGTCGGGCATTGGCTGGTGATTGCCACCCCCCCCCTCCCAAACCCCTGGGAGGAGAGGATTTGGATCCTAAAAAATGGCAGGGTTCTTTGAGCAGCTGGGTTTTGTACATTCAATAATCAAGAGGGACGGTGGAGGATTCATCAAAAGGGGGTAGGGGAGGAGATAGAACAAGAGTGGGGTGTTGCCGTGCTGGGAATCTAGGATGGTTCTCACTCTGCCATTTAAAGAATATTTTCCTTTAAAAATATGTTGTCATATCTTTATTATCTTGGATGGGTTAATCTCAACCATTGTTAGCTAAAAAAAAAAAAAAAGCGAAACGGAGCAAAGGGTAGGGCAAAAAAAGGGTCAAACATTTCAAAAGCAAGACTAAAATGGACTGCACAAGTTTTAAACGGATCAAAACTAATATGATACAATGAAAAAATGAGAATATACTTCCATAAATTGAAGAATTATCACCCAAATCAATGGGTGCATAGCAATTTTAATGTGGCAAGTTATACAACAATAAGAATTTTCATTTTCAACCAAGTAATTAATTGATGTTTTAGAGAGAGAGAGAGAGAGAGAGAGAGAGAGAGTTTACATTTGTTATGGCCCACAACCCACAGCCCACAACTCACAGCCCATAGCCCACCCTAATGAGTAATAAGTAATGAGTAACGAGTAATGAGTCAAGCTTCTATAGAATGGGAACCATGGCATCTGATTTTAGCCATCTTCGTTTTGGCTTCTTAACTGAGATTCGGCTTTCTAACTGAATTAAATACTTTGTTATAAAACTCCATTTGTTTTGATGTAAAATGTTACCATAAGATTTTATATGTAACATTTTATATTACGTAAAGAACATTTCAATGATTATTTCTGAGAGGTAAAATTTAGTGATCTCTAAGGGGGATGGAAAATGAACTTTGTCTTTCTTTTACCTATAGGAAACAAACATTGAAAATTTTTTTACATATAAAATTTTAAACTTATGGGCTCGTGAATACATTAATTAAGGTTTAAAAGTTCGCATGGAAAAACCTATTGCATACCATGCTAGTCTTATGGATTTGGGCTTAATGCCTCAATCCGTTATTCTTGGTTTATAAAAAAAGGAAACACATCTAAAACGTGTTCTAAATGGATCAGTGGGCCTTATGGCATTTTTTTCCCCCGAATCTCTGGCAATGATTTTGCTAAACATGTTTTAAACGGGTAAAACTAAGGGTGTCAACGGGCCGGTCTGGGCCGGTTTTGGTCCGGGCTGAACCGGTATCGGGTTTTATAAGCCCAGCCCAAAACATGTCCATTAAGAGTTCGGGCTGCGTTGGACACAATAACTAACGGACTGGTCCGATGTCGGTTTGATATTGGGCTGGGTTTATTGAGGTGATTTCGGATTGGTTCGATCTGGATCGGGTTTATCGGGCCCCTTTTATATGTAAACTATATAGCCTATTTTATTATTTCTATCTATAAAATTAGCATTATTCTTTCCATATGTATGTAATTTAATAAACTATAACAATTAATATAATCTTTTCAACTATAGATTCACATAATCTTCTAGATCATGAAGTGAACTCTAATAGTGTAACATAATCTATTAAAATTTAAAACCATTAAAATTAAGAAATTGGGCCCGAACGGACCTTATCGGTGTTCGGGTTGGGTTTTATCGGTTTGGGCTAATTCGGGCTTCTTAACGGACCGGTCCGATTTGGTTTCGATTTGGACTGAAACGGTGTCGGGTTTTACAAGCTCAGACCAAAACCTGTCCATTAAGGCTCGGTCCGGGTTGGGTTCGGGTTATATCGGGCTGGCTCGGTCCGTGCTACCGGGCCGGGCCCAGTTTTGACACCCTTAGGTAAAACAGAAAGGGCATTTAAAACGCATTTTAACTAACAGAGATCTCACCCAATTGGACTTCCTTACATATTAATTTAATACTATGAAAATTGATTGGAAAATTAATTTTGTATCTAACTTTTGAAGAATTTGGAAAGCTGGGGAGGAAGAGGAAGTGGAAGAAGTCTATACATTATGGGATACAAATTATTTTTAAGACCAAATTTGATGTGTGACCCACGTAGAGAGTGATCAAATATACAACAACTTAAATCACTATTAAAGTCAATGAAAAAGAAAAAAAAATTAACCATGGGTGAATAATGACCCATAATGTCAGTGCAAGAAACCTTTTTTCTCTTTACTTTTCTCTTTGCTAAACATTTAAGTTCGAGACTGTCGGTATGACACTTCTATTTAGATGTCTTTACAATATTACATCTTCTTTTAATTACCCCTCATCATATTCCAAAATGTTTTTATTTTAATCAATAGTAAAATGGATTTTTCATAATTTATTTGAAAATAGAGTCAAGTGATTTACCATTCAAGGATTGTCATCTTACCTTCACTTAAAAAAAATAAAAAAATAAATAAAAATTTTAAATAGAGGGTAAAAAAAAGTAAAAAATTTCAAATTATTTGATACATCAGGAATTGTCAATAAGAAAACCTCTTTCAATTTATAGTTACAATAAAAGTAATAAAAATCCTCTCAGTAAAAGAAAAAAAAAAAAAAAAGGTATCGAAAACCCCAATTATTGCTGTTGGGCTAAGCTGAGCCTGCTTTGAAAAATATCTAGCCATGGTCAACTAATATAGATGGGCCTGCTTTGAGCAGCATCATATAACACTGGGTCCCGTATCCTATCACTAGTTATAGTCACCTATAAGGTTCTAAATCTAGGTATCAGACATATTCAAAATCGATTTAATTTGGATCGGACCAGTGTACGGGATCCAAGGGAAGCTACTATATATAATAATATTAAAATAAGATTACATCATGGATCGGTCATATCCAAAACTGACACGAATTTTCCGATTCAATCGATCCAATACCAATTAACTTGAATCGTGGTTACAAAGGTTATGAATGCCAATGGTTTGGGATCTTTTTAGATTCAAAATGTTGCCAGTATTTATCATATTTTGGGAGTGTAAGACTCAAGTTAAAGAAAAAGTTGGGCAAGATGTGTACTATTTTTCATCCATGATTGTTTTTTAAGTTAAAAGAAATATAAAAGGGATTATCTGAAAAATACTTCTATACGTGTATTTAAAACATGTAATTTTCTTTTGATTATCTCTCATTTTTTTAAAGTTATTTAATTAATTTGTAAAAGACATGATTACAATTTTTTTGTCAATTAAGAAAATCCCAATTAAGTAATGTCCTTGAGCCATGGTTTTAGTAATTGGTATTGGCAAAAACATCGGTCACTCACTGGCAAAAATGATATGACATTGGTCTGGATCGAACTGATCCATCCTATATCGTTCATTTTTTGGGATCGGCTTTTGTATCAGTCAAAAATATAAAATATTAAAAAATGATGGTGGTGCTTTAGATCCCGGGTTTTGGCAGTCCGAACATTGATCGTCCCTAGGGGATTTAAAGAATGATTAAAAAGTGACTTTTCCCTCCAAAAATCAAGTTGATCAGGACTACAGATCTAAAGAAATCTTACCTTGAAGTTCACTGCAATTTGAGTACTTAAGTTGGAAGACATGTTCGGATACTTCAGATCTGGAGTACCAATTGTCCAACTGCCATTTGCCGCTAAATGACTCTGGCCTCCAAACATCAAGTCACTAGAGTTCTGTATTTTTTTTGTTGTTTTAGTTTCGTATTTGAAGATATCAAACTTTGAAGATCTTTGCAATCTATTGGGAATAATCTACATTGGTTAAGAGTCGAACCTTGGGTGTCTTATATATGTGAGAGTCTCTATTTACTAATGTGAACTTTTGAAATGGAACTTAACTTGGTATCAGAGCTCCAAGTTCCCTCCTTATAGTCACCCAAAAGAGGGACTATATATATAACGTGTACTACCACCCAAGAAAGGGGTAGTAAGTGAGGGGGAGTGTAGAGAATAATCCTACATTGGTTAAGATTGAAACCTTGAGTGCTTTATATATGTGTGTGTGTGTGTGTGTATGTGTGTGTGTGTGTGTGTGTGTGTGTGTGTGTGTGTGTCATTCCTTACTTACCAATTTGAATTTTTGAAATGAGGTTACATATTTGGAAGGAAGATTTGTTGTAGCAACTGTTCCAATAGAAGGAAATTAAAGCTATTCGGGAGATCCTTATTCGGCACTTTCCACAACCTGATCAGCTTGTTTGGATTGCTTCAAAGGATGATAATTTTATAGTAAAGTCGACTTACCATTTTTTATCCAATCTTAAATGGAAAGAATCATCTTTGCTCCCTTCTACTACTAGACAGAAAGAGTGATAACTTGTGCCTTCTTCATTATGGAAGATGATTTGGCAATGTAATGCACCCCAAAAAAATTAAGGAATTTTTATGGAGTTGTTGTGCAGATGGTGTTCCAACTAACAAGGGGCTTTGTAGGTGAAAAGTTAATGTGGATATTTTATGTCTAAGGTATGGAAAGCAGACTGAAAGTATTAGTCATTAACTTTTGACATGTCCGTTTGCATGAGCTATGTGGAGGGCTCTTCTCTTTCCATCAGCATTCCTGAAAACTATCAAGTTACTCTTTCTCAATGGCTGTTACAGTTGGTATCCTCTTTGAATCTGAACTGAAAGGAAAAGAAGAATGTTTTTGGTAAGGTGGCAGTATTTTGTTGGATGATTTGAAAAGCTCGAAATAACCTATATTTCAATAGAAATGTATCCACTCCTGATATAGTTATTGATAAAGCTAAGCATCTTCTTCTAGATTTTCAGACTGCATTTGTTTTGAGGAAGACTCTATTGTTGTCAAAGTTGGATAGTACAAGAACTGCACCTGCTGATTCCCATTGAATTCCACCACCTGAAGGGGTCTATAAGCTTAACGTGGATGCAGCTTTTACTGAGAAAGGTGATTATAGTGGTATTGGACTGATTCGTATTAGACTGATTCTACGGTCTCATCAGGGATTTCCTATTATGGTGTTATCTTGGAAATTGCCATTCTCATATGTTCTTATGGGAGAAGCATTGGCTATCCAGGTGGGAATTTAAGAAGTGATTACAGTCGATTTTTTGAATCTTGTTATTGAGTCGGATTGTAAAACTTTTATTGATGTTCTTGTTGGAGTTTCATCTATAGTGGATGTGTTTGTGCAACCTGTTGTTGAAGATATTCAACGATGGGCTTGTCATGGGGAGTCCATCCTGTTTAAACATGTTCCTAGGAAGGCAAATGAAGTTGCCCATTTCCTAACTAGGAGGGTCGTTGACTATGAGGGGAAGGTCATTTTGCCCAGTTCCACTCCTTGGATAGTCGATTTATGTAATATCGATTCTTTAGCTTCTTTCTCCTTTCAATAGACTTTTCACAAAAATAAAAAAAAAATAAAAAAAAAAATCTGAAATGAAAACTTAATATAACTAAAGAGAAACACTTGGGTTTTGTTTATAACGGCGAACAACCACACATTAATGAGCAGTGCTAGCCGCAAGGGCACGGTGGAACTAGCACTGTGTTGGATTCTTGGCGACGAGGAAGACAAATATCTTCGAAGAAAATCAATTTTATTATACAAATACATTCGTGGTATCTAATCGTGACTATTTGGGATCTCAAGTGAAGAATCAAGAATAGGGATCCCAGAACATGATAAAAAAAAGGAAAATTTTCATATACACACCATTAAGGATTGAAAACCTCATCTACCTCCACAAGATTACAAAAACTTCATCTAGTACCCAAAAACTTTGCTCCGTTAATCAATGAAGTCCACTCCGTTACAAAAATTCCGTTAGTTGCTGACGTCAGATGCGTTGAACATTTTAATGGACGATAATACCCTTTTAGGCTTGTTAAAAGACCATTATACCCTTAAAAGCCCACTCTGAAGCTATACTAGTGCCGGCGACTATGTACTCGAATAAGATATTACCGACGACGATAAATGCGACGAAACCTCCAAACTTGACACTGAGATACGCGAAGGAGCCACCTGCTATGGGGACTTCCACGACAAATTCAGTGTAATAGAGGACAGAGAGGAGCACGGAGACGCCAAAGGCCAAGAAGGAGAGGAAGACGGCGGGGCCTGCTTGTTCTCTGGAAATGAGGCCAGTGAGGATGAAAATTCCGACGCCCATGACAACACCCAGGCCGAACCAGAGGAGATCCCACCATGTGAGGGTTTTCTTCATGGAATGATGGCTTCGAGATCAAATCTGATTAAGCTTTGTGTCATCTGGTGATCGAGCTAGGAGACAATCTTTGAGCTAGGCGCCGATAAATGCGACGAAATCTCCAAGTTCGACACGGAGATATGCGAAGGAGCCACCTGCTACGGGGATTTCCACGGCGAATTTAGTGTAACAGAGGAGGGAGAGGAGCGCGGAGACGTCGGAGGCGAAGAAGGAGAGAACGACGGCGGGGCTTGCTTGTTCTCTAGAAGTGAGGCCAGTGAGGACGAAGATTTCGGGGCCCATGACAGCACCCAGGCTGAACCAGAGGAGATCCCACCATGTGAGGGTTTTCTTCATGGAATGATGGCTTTGAAATCGAACCTGATTGAGCTCTGTGTCATCCAGTGATCAAGCTAGGAGACGATCTTTGAGTCTGATTTTGGATTTTTGGAGAGCTTTGAAGTAATTGCTCCAGCTCTTAAAGGATTCCTCTGCGAGGAAATCGTTCTTCTTTGCACCACCAAAGATCGGCCACCATTAATGGTAGCACCACCGGTTTCAAATGGAAATTACCATGGCCAGCGTAAATCAAAGAGGTGAAAGTGTTTGATTGCTCGAAAAATCGAAGAGGTGAGAAGATGTTTCAGTTGCTCGGTTCAACACCACCAGCAACCTTTAAACTGAATAACTATAAAAAAAAACAGTAATCCTATATGCTCTGGTTTCAGTTGCTTATTGCGCAAGCCTCCAGTGAATTGAACATGGTCGAGTAGTAATACAACGCCTCTGTGAATCGATCCAGAAATTCTGGTTGATTGTGATTAGCCTCTTGCTCCACCACCGTCATTATCTTTGGGTTCAAGCTCTGGATCCATGCCAACACCATTTTCAGGCTTTTCTCCGAGCTCAATAGACGATGGAGCTGCATTATTGAATTCACGACAACTACCTTTATGGGACCCACCTTCGGTGAGGCGGAGGAATGGAGGCACTATCTTCGGATTCAAGGTATGATTCCCGTTACTTTTACATGATCATTTTCTTTTCCCTTGAAATTCCGGTTAAATCTGGAGTTTTCAATCTTCTTCTCCGTCTCCGATGTAATTTTAGAAATCAAATTTTTAAAACCGTCAGATTGGAATTAGAATCTATCAGATAAAACTACATCTTTTAGAATCAGATTGAAATTATAATCTATTGGAATTAGAAAGGTTAAATTAGTCATTCAACATATTTCTTTAATTTTTTAATTTTTAATAAGAAGGGTAAAATTGTATTTCAACAATTCCGTCAGTTAGTTGGATGTGATTGAGGTTTTTGCAATCTTGTGGAGGTAGATGATGTTTCTAATCCTTAATGATGTGTATATGAAAATTTTCCTAAAAAAAAATAGGAACAATGAAATTTTAGGTTCTAACTCATTTGTATCTAGGTGACATTTGTTGGGTTGGTATCTTGTATTATATGGGGTCCATACAGTTATCAGGATAGTACTTATATTAGGATTTAGGTTTATTACATGTACGAGAGTAAATCTATAATTGTGTGGGGGATTAAGGTTTCTAGGGTATATATTGCAACTGTGAGAAAAATCTTATGTAAAGTTGACAGGGGATAACACTCTATTAGGTGGAGAATTGTAGATTTTTTTTTGAGAACAAAGAAGATCTTTCTTTTTTTGGGTGGTGGTAGACATCCCACGTTTGGATGTTAAATCATGGTAAATCTTCTTTATGTGTTTTCTTTTTGTTTTGTGCTCCCAATCCTAATGACATTCAGCCCGACTAACGACATAAATCTGTTTGTTGCATTGTAAAATTTTCCATGTAAATATTACCTCAGAAGAAAATTTTCCACGCACTTTTTCAAAATTTTATATATATTTATTGTTAAAATAAATAATGAGAAATCTTATTTTACAAAAAAAAAAAAAAATGCTTTTCCTCCCTTTTTACATGGAAACAAGCATAACCTCATTCAACTTTCCTATTTTCCAATGTATTTTTTTGGTTGCATTTTATGCTAAAATAATATTAAAAACCCTATTTTATAGGAAACTTTTATTTTTTCATCATTTTACATAGAAACAAAGGGAGTCCACAAAGATTCTATCTCTCCTTCTTTTCATTAATTTATTTTTGTTTTTAAAGTTCGATTAAAACTAATTGAAGGTCCAAATAGAATTAAAACCCGAGCCATTCTACCTAAGAATAAACCAAAAGGGCTAAGAGGAGAGAGAAAATATCAAGAAGAAAGAGATTTAATTAGTTTTGTAAGAGGGCGTGGGTAAGAATCCCCAGACTGGCAACACAGGGATCTTTTTCCCAAACAAAAATCATACCATACTCCTTGAATGCAAAAAAAGATTAGGTAAAAGGTTTTGTACACCACTATGTATGTATAAGGCTGTTACATTAACAATCTTAAATAGACATGATTGATTAGATGTGATCAGTAATACCATTTCTACTCCTCTATCATATGAAATGCTGACTATGTACATAGAGCTTAAATGAAAACTAGCCCCATAAGATCATACTATTATATAAAAGCATGTATCATGTTTATTTCATTGGACAATAATATCTTCCTACCTTTGTAATATTATTCATATATATCTTCTAATCTTTTAAATCACCTTCTCTCAAACTTATTCTTTTTTGATTTATCCTTCTTCAGTACCATCTCCGTCATCATAATATATAAAAACACGTACTCCTGTTTCGTGACTACTCTTTCATTGGACAATAATATCCTCTCATATTTGTAATATTATCCATAAATATCATTCAATCTTTTCAATCTTCGTCTCTCAAACTTATCTCTTCCTCCTAACCTTTCTTTTTTTATTAAATCCTGATTTAATCAAACTTTTATTATATCATCTTTTCAGTTATCCTAAATCTTCACCAAGATCTCATACATTGTTATCCTAACTCACACACACACAAATTGTTGTCCTATCTCTCTCCCTCTCTCTCGTATCTCTTCCTAATCAGTCTTTTTTTTTATTTTAAAGATTCTTTATTATCTAAACCATCTCTCTCATACTTAAAATCTCGATCTTAGTAAAAAAGATTGAAAAAAATAAAAGAAAGAAGATCTCTTTTTAACATGTTTTTTTTTATGCTTTGGTTCCTTCCTTTCAAGCTGTTCACATTTGTTAGTGGAAAGTGTTAGCATGGAACCCATGGGTGACGTGTGGAAATAATATAAAATCACCCCTCTTTTGATATGGGTAAAAAGGAATTAAAGCAAGGGTAAAAGAAGCTTTCCTTTAATCGTAAGTGATGATTAGAGGATGGAACTTGGAAATATGGGCTTGTCTTAGGTTTGGGGTATTAGACATTTAAGTGGGTCTGGGTCCCTTGTATTTTTGCAAAGTATCATAGTTAGCTGATTTGAATGAAGGAATTTGTACATACATTCCTAATATTCATTAATATAAATAAGGGTTTTGTTAAAGGTTGTCTTTGGTATGTATTATAGAATTAATTATATAATATATTATGACATATATAGTTGTTTGATATGAATTATGATACTTATTTATATTTAAAATAAATTGATATAATCTAAAATCTACAAATAGGTTAGAAGGTATTTATCATTATTGTGATAATCTATTATTACTTTTTTTTATATCTAATGGTATCAAAGGTTATTATTTATCATTTATAATTCTTATCATAATTAATGATTTATCACAAATAATTCATAAACAAAAATATGAGACATACCAAAAGAACCTAAGTATTAGAATCACGAAGAGAATAAACATTGCATATCATTCATGTCCTATCTGAGGAAACGAACTTCAATCAATGAGACTCACCAACAACTAATGTGGTTGAGGGAATGACCATAATCCCATATATTGACATTATGCAATATCATTAGTGGGATAACGTTTCTTATTACAACCTCTCAATTAGAAATGGGCTATCAATTATGGATTCAAGCAATATTCGAAATTCAAATCAAATATACAACACAATTGAAAGTCTTGGTCACAGGGACAACAGAATAAGTAAGAAATAATCCTACAATCTCCCACTTGTAACACATGACAACATTATAATTGTCTCAAACAGTTTTATTTGGAAAAATACAGAAAAACATTTAAAAAAAAAGAAGAAAAAGAACAATATTACTTATAGATCTTCACAATTTTAAAATTACCTAACGTGGCACCACACTGACAAAACACCCATTCATCGATTGTACATCATAACACCTTGAATGAATAACCCCATCAATGGGTCCCCTCCTTCGGTAGCTAAATGGGTCTCCCATGCGTATTTATTAAAATCAACATCGATGCCGGTCATTCTCCATATTTCAATGGGATAGGTTTCTTATTCCGGGATCTAGATAGCCATGTATTAAGAGTTATCTCTTCTCCAATGCGGTTTGCGTCAGCGATACTCGGAGAAGCTCTCACAATTAGGGAGGTAATCCCATCAGCCTTGGACTATGAGCTCACTGATATTCAAATTGTGATTGATTGTAAGGAAGTGGTTGAGATTCTTACTTTACAGAAATTCAATTATGAGTTTTCCATCTAGCCTATCGTTCAAGTTATACTTAAGTTGGCAGGTGTTTTTAATTCATGTTCATTTTCTTTTATTCCGAAGGGAGTTAATAATGCCGCTCATACTCTTGCTAGGAATGCCTCAACCATTTTGGGATTGGTTGAATGGTCCGTTTCCTTTCCTTAGTTTCATGAAGTTGTTGTAAATGAGGCCTTGGCTTGTTCCCGATTTACTGATCAATAGACTTTTCTTTCACAAAAAAAAAAAAAAAATATAACCCCATCAATGCGAATCATGGTGGTTACATGCCATTTATACCGACACACTCTTTCCAGGGATATAACATTAACAGTTCCATCCAAACCGTTGCATAAGTGGGAATAAACAAACTTTATAACTAAACGGTCCAATTACAGTCCAATAAGAAAATTTGGGTTTAAGTTTGGCTTTCGTTTTAGTCTGGTTCAGTTTCAGGTTTTTATCGGGCTAGTTCAATGGGCTCTTATCGGTCCGATTTCACTTTTCTATATACATATTTAGCAAAAAAGTGACTTCATGGGCTCTTATCAGACCATTATCGGGCTAGTTTGGATTAGGTCCATTGGGTCAGTTTGATTCAAACTCAATCGGTCCAATTCAATTTCAGTTTTTCATCGGGCTCTAACAAAACATCCCTATTACAACCCAATAACATTCGGTCCCCCCCAAGACCAACTAGATCTAACGCACCTAGATCATACATAGATTACTACTACTACTACTTACTACACATTGAACTTCATCATCTCCACATCAAACCTCACTCGCTCTCCAATTTCCAAGTTTTTCTAACAATGGAGCATCCCCCAAAACTCAAAAATGTATCTTGTAATGAACCTGATCTTGGGGAGTGGTAGCTCCATGCGCACAGACACCAATGCTCATCGGCCAAAGAGAACCCAGCCTTAGAGTTTGTGGTCCATGAACGCACGTGAGACTAACATTATCAAGAGAATTAAAACTTAAAAGGCATCTCGAAAAACAAAAATGTTCAAGTCCAACCAGTAATCAGGAGATTTGGTCCGTGCCAGAACGGTCCAAACTCCATTCCCTTTGGTTCTCGCACCAAAATTGTACTTTATACCTTTTGGATTAACCAAATCCCTTCAATTTTAATCACTTTCATTGAAAAACCCACATTTAATATCTAATAAAACAAACCCTGTTTATCAAATTCAAGTAATCAAAACCAGTGCATCACTGTAATTGGGAGAAACTAATTCATACTTACAGGAAAAGGGGGACCAGGTGTTGCTGTGCGTGCAGTCTCAGACATGGTGGGTGAACCGTGCCGTTCTGTGTCCTCATCAAAACTCAAAACTCATTCGGCCCCAAGCTCCACTGTTTCAATTCCGATGTCTCTGCCTCTGTTCAGCTGCAGTAATTTATCATTTTTTTTTCTTTTAGACATATTAACAAACACTTGGTGTACGAATGTAACACTAAAGAAACCCAGTTGAATCGCTTCATCGCCGTCTGTATAGTCAATCGTATCGCACTTTCGAATCGATTCGTATCAGATTGATGGAACCCACAATGAAGAAATTTTTTTTTATCAGTCTAATAACAATCTTTCTCATGTTACTATAGATGAACACGCGTGAAGAATACCTGATCATTCTGAGCAAAGAGAATAATATGTTCAACGAAATGATGCTTCATTGGATAAAGTGTTGTTGATCTCAAACACTCCCTTAGTAAAAATGTTGTCTTTGTCTCTTAAAAAGCTTATTTGATCAGATATGTCTGTAGTGCTTTCAAGCAGTAATTTCTCCACTTACCATCTTTAATCATCTCCATAATAACACGAGGAGGAGCATTCATCAGTAAGGTCGTTATGGGGTCCTTCACAACAGACACAGCTTGTCAATTTGGAAGGGTGGGGAAGCAACAGGGCTGATTCTGTTGGTTTCGGCCTGGTCCGATTCGGTGGTCCGGACCATTCAATCAAATGGAACCGGATTTGAAAACAAAACCTCAACCGACCGTATAAAATTTGAATTGAATTGAATTGGTTTTGTTTTGGTTTGCTTTTGGCTCGATTTGATTAAGAACGAAAAACCAAAGTAATTGAATTTAATTGTATCTATTGCTGCACGATTAGAATTGCCTCGAGCTCGCTGAAGTCTACACACTGGGAAGCAAAATGACAGGGGCGATGCTCAGGTTGGATAACCCTTAGATCACTTTAATGCCTAAGTTAGTCCGTGAACAAGGAGTATGGAAGACAACAAGGGTTCTTGTTCCTTTTAATGAGTGGGGACAAACAATCGTTTTTCAGCAAAGTTGTTGCAGTGAGAATTAGTGAAGTGAAGTTGTGGATCTGTTTATCTTTGCTTGTCCTCGATTTATAGGTTTGGAGTCATCCAATGAGCTTGTAGAGATTATCAGTTAAGATAAGATATCAGCCCAGAAAGCATGATTCTCGCCTCGTAGCAGAGGCCAGGTGGATTCCTCCGTCTGTATGCCAATGTGGATCGGGAGATTCATTATCTCCATGTTTATTCTTCGAGATCAATGCTCGGATGTTATCAAAAGGAAAACAATTAGATTTCATATCAAGTAATCAATGCAACAAATCTTTTTTTTTGAATGGAAACCGTAACATATTGGATTGTTTTTGTTTGAAAATATTTTTAGTTTGATAGGAATATTTATTTTTATTTTTTTGGGATTTTTCGAAACAAATAGAATAATATTTATTTCAATCAAAATTCAGGGTTTTTTTTTTCCATCTCAACTGTTAGCCAACCGGGTACACGAACCGATATTAAAATAAAATGGGAAACCAAAAACCAAATCATTTAAAAAACCATATAACCGAAATTGAATAAGAACCGGTTCTGATTTTAAAACTAAGAAGTGAACCGGATTTTGATTTTTATTATTTAAGGTAAATTACACTAGAGGTACTTGATGTTTTGATAAATTAAACGAGAGGTACCTCTCGTTTTAATAATCATACTAAAGGTACCTGACGTTTTAAAATTATTACACTTGGGATACTTTTTATTTTTGTACTTCTAAATTTACCTCTATTTAACATAACTTTCTTGGTTCTCTTTGACTCACTCTCTCACCATCCCGGTGTCGCAACGACTCACCACTCAAATTTATCATATGCTCATCACTGTCTCAATTGCCCACCCCTTCTCCTGCTTTGTCCTCTCCTGTGACCTTTCTTCATCGGCAATTGATCATCAACAAGTCACAAATCTCAATTATGGTACACACCTCCGGTGAAAACTTTACACCCCAACTTATTATTTTTTCCGTCGGTGTATCAACGATTAGACACCAAATAAATATAGCTCAACAAGAAACGATCAGTCCTTGAAAATTTAAGGTAAACCTAATTGTTAACTTAAAGGATGCAACATTAAATATGGTTAATGATAAAAATATAAGAAGAAATACCTCTATATGATTTTTGAAACGTGTCTAATATGATTTTTCAAAACATCGAATACATGGTGTAATTTATCCTATTATTTATATTATTTATGATATGATCTAAAACCGAACGGACTGACACCCTTAACAATAATTATTAGAGAATATTCCGGCAAATAGAATGCAGCCAGGCACTGAGGGGAACTGCAGTAGTACTATAGGGATGCTTCAAAATGGAGTACAACTGTGTCTGGCCCTGTTCTGCTATACCAAACTGAACCGGAAAAACGTTGGTTGGGCCAGCCGGATCAAAGATGGAGCCCTTCAAAGGGAAAACTGAAAAGTAAGAAATAAAAAAAAAGTGGTTTTTAAAAAGGCTTAAAAGCTCCCCAACCTCTGCTTCAAAGGATCCACTGCTTTCTCCCATATTCTCTCTCTATCTCTCTTTCCATTGCAGGCAACTCTAAAGCCTAAACCAACCTCTTCAGAATCCAGAGATAGGGTGGGGGTGAGAGAGAGAGAGAGAGATATAGCTCATTAAAAAAAGCAAGGAAAAAAGTGAGAGAAGGGAAGGAAAAGAGAGAGAAAGAGAGAAAGATAGAAATCTCTGCTGTGGAGACTGTGGGAGGCTTACGCGCAACTCAAAGCTTTTGTATAGTAAGCGAATGAGTATAGTATGGTGTTCTGTTGACACTCACAACCCACTAGCCCAAAACAAATATACCATTAACACATGCTCCTCGAAGTCTTAAAATCCCTCTCTCTCTCTTAGCTTTCCTCTTCCCTTCTTTACTCTGTACCTCTTCCCCTTCTCCTCCTGCTTCTTCTTCTTCTTCTTCTTCAGTATTTCCTCCTACATCTATAGTTCATCAAAAAGAGTTACAGAAGATGATTACCTTATTGGATTTCTACCATGTGATGACTGCTGTGGTTCCTCTTTACGTAGCCATGATCTTAGCTTATGGCTCTGTAAAATGGTGGAAGATCTTTACACCAGATCAGTGTTCCGGCATCAACCGTTTCGTGGCTCTCTTTGCAGTCCCACTTCTCTCCTTCCATTTCATCTCCACCAACGACCCTTACTCCATGAACCTACGGTTCATCGCTGCTGACACTCTGCAGAAGCTCATTGTGTTGGCTGTCCTCTTCGTCTGGAGTAATGTCAGCAAACGAGGTTGCCTCGAATGGACTATCACTCTTTTCTCCCTTTCAACCCTGCCCAATACTCTTGTCATGGGTATTCCTCTGTTGAAGGGTATGTACGGGGATTTCTCAGGTACCTTAATGGTTCAAATCGTGGTGCTTCAGTGCATCATTTGGTACACTCTTATGCTGTTCTTGTTCGAGTACAGAGGAGCTAAGATGCTTATTACAGAGCAGTTCCCTGATACGGCTGGTTCAATTGTGTCAATCGCTGTTGATTCTGATGTCATGTCGTTGGATGGACGAGAGCCATTGGAGACCCAAGCTGAGATTAAGGAAGATGGAAAGCTCCATATCACTGTGAGGAAATCGAATGCATCCAGGTCTGAGATCTTTTCTCGTCGATCTCAGGGGCTTTCGACAACACCTCGACCATCCAATTTGACGAATGCGGAGATATACTCTCTGCAATCGTCTCGGAACCCAACACCAAGAGGGTCGAGCTTTAATCATACTGATTTCTATTCCATGGTCGCCGGTGGCCGGAATTCCAACTTTGGAGCTGCGGATGCTTATGGGCTTGCAGCGTCAAGAGGGCCGACGCCGAGACCTTCGAATTACGAGGAAGACAATAGTGGTAAATCGAGGTTCCATTACCATGGAACAGGGGGAACGCATTACCCTGCACCGAACCCTGGCATGTTCTCTCCGCCTGGTTCGAAACCTTTAACTTCTTCTACTGCTAAAAGGCCTAATGGACAAACCCCGCAGAAATCTGAAGAAGGGAATAAAGATCTTCATATGTTCGTTTGGAGCTCCAGTGCTTCCCCTGTTTCAGATGTGTTTGGAGGTCAAGAATTTGGAGTTGCAGATCAGGCTCTCAAAGAAGCTAGAATGTCTGTTTCTCCTGGGAAAGGTATGTAGTTCAATTCGTTGATTAATGGGTTTTGGCTTATTTTCCTTACTGATATTCCCTTCTGATTTTAGTGTGGTAATGGGTTTTGCTTGTTTGGATTGAGTAGTGGAGAATCACAGGGAGAACCCAGAAGAATCTTACCTGGAGAGGGACGAATTCAGCTTTGGAAACAGAGGAGCAGGAGGTGATAGGGAGGAAGAAGGGAGGAAAGTTGGGGACAACAAGGCCAAAGCTATGCCTCCTGCAAGTGTGATGACAAGGCTTATTCTGATCATGGTGTGGAGGAAGCTCATTCGAAACCCAAACACTTATTCCAGCTTAATCGGCATGATCTGGGCTCTGGTTTCATACAAGTCTGGTTTCTCATTTCTGGAAGAACATATCTCATTTCTGGAAGAACATAATAAAGATTTCATTTTTACTTAAATTTTCCAATTCTTCTTCCATTCCATGACTTATGAACTATTGTTTTTGCAGGTGGAACGTCCATATGCCTGCTATTATAGCAGGGTCCATTTCTATACTGTCAGATGCAGGTCTTGGCATGGCCATGTTCAGTCTGGGTCAGTTCCTTCTTCCTTACAAATCACGCCTAGCTTCAGAGAATTTCTTATCTCCCTCCTCACTCCTCTGTCCTCTGTCTACTGTTCCTCTCTTTAATGAAGAAAATAAAAGAAAATATCTATTTTTTTACTAATTTTTTTGGAGTAATGGGAATAATAAAGAAGAAAGAACAAAGAGAAACCCACAAGGGTGAAATGATGAGTGTCTGGTGTTGATGATGAAAAAGGAATATTGCACTGTCGCTGTTCCTCTTGTACAGTGTGGGCTGTGTGGTTGGTGGCATCGCACTTTGACACCTTTAATTGACACAGATTGACTACTTTGGACAGGGCTGTTCATGGCTTTGCAACCGAGGATCATAGCATGTGGAAATTCCATTGCAGCTTTTGCCATGGCTGTGAGATTCCTTACAGGACCAGCTGTCATGGCTGCTGCGTCCATTGCTGTTGGGCTGCGAGGTGTCCTCTTACATGTAGCCATTGTACAGGTCAGTAGCTCACACCCCTTCTTCCTGGCTTTTCTTCCTGGCTTCTTCTCCTCCTCCCCATCCCTCACTTTCTGACACATCCAATCTTTTATATCTTTTCATTTTATTATTCCTTTCACCATTGGAAAGCCCACTAAATCTATATTATGAGAGACCCACTTGAATGAATCATTTTTATCTTTTTCTTTTTCTTTTGGGCATTTCATCAAACACCATTATGTGCTTAATTTGCTACAAATGGATTGCAAAAACATAACAGGCGGCTCTCCCACAAGGAATTGTCCCCTTTGTCTTTGCCAAGGAATACAACGTACATCCTGAAATTCTCAGCACTGCGTAAGTGCATCTCTTACTGTTATTTATCCTTTCTGTCTGTTGATTCATTGATTCATTCTTATTTCTTCTTTATACCTTAGACGTGAGGATGTGGGTTTTGCTTGCAGTGTCATTTTTGGGATGCTAATAGCATTGCCAATAACCCTTGTCTACTACATTCTATTGGGTCTGTGACTGTGAGTAAGTAAGAGAAGCAAAAAAAGAAAGAAAAAGAAAAGGTAAATCTTGAGAATCATGATCGTGAACCCATCACCAGAGAGAATCTCCATGGGTAGCCATTGATATGAAGGAATGAATTCAGCGAGCAAGCAACAATGGAAGATGGGTGAATATTCTTCTTTTGAATGGGTGGGTAGGTGAAGGTCGTTTCTAGTTAAATTGTAAAACCATAGAATTTGTATTATGTATTCTCAATCAATCTTTTTTGGGCTCATTGTTTTATCATAATTCATAATCTCTCACTTTTAGTCACAAGAATATTTGCATATTTGATGGTACAGATTTAGAGAGAGAGAGAGAGAGAGAAATAAACAGGATCTTGTAAAGCATTAATGAATCATATCATAAAAGTAAGGGTTAAAAACCATTAATGAAATACCATTCACCAAGGTATGGTATGGTGTTAAATCGCCATTAATTACCACCCTGATACCAATTGTGAGATTTTTTTTTTTTTACATTTTATCTTAAGTAAAACATGATCTTCCCAAATATTCATGAATCGTAACATAAGAGTGTTAATGCATACCGTTCAATAAAGTGATGATTGCCAATGAAGTGTTCGCAAATAACAAGCCGGCATTCAAGATTTCTTTCTTTTGATCTCCCATAGACCATAAGTTCGAGATTTATCTTATTAACTCAAATTTTCACATTACTTTGATGATAGTTATGATCAGCACTTACCCCAAAAAGATTGTGTTTTGTGTTGATTATCTATTTTAAAAGAGATGGGGATGGGGATGGGGATGGGGAGTTTCCATTAATGATAATTTGTCATCTTATGTTAAAGTGAAATGGTAACCTTAAGCTGATATACATGGATTAGGAAAGGAAAATGTTCTTGTTTGAGAGTTGAGACACAGAAGAGAGCTTTTAGAATGTACAAGTGGGAATTCCAATGGTGGCTGTGGTGGTAAGATGTGGGCTTGAGGGCCCCTCCATTAGGAAGGGCGACTGATTTGATGTGGACTCCTTTCGCATATCTCTCGACAATCTTCCCCCTTTAGTCGCTCTCTTTACGGTTTTTGATCAGTGGCTCCTCGTTTATGGGCCTATGCTGGATTTTTCATTTTGTTCCAATTCTTTGGTTGGTTTCTTTTGGGAAAAAGATCATCTTATTGTCAAGTTCTTTTGACAGTGATTTAACGATTGAATTTTATTCGATGCATATATCAATATATGGGTATACGTGTTGAGTGATTTCAGCTGTTGGATCACAATCGGAGGGACTCCAGAGACAGGAAATGATCCAAGTCCTCTCTTTAAGCTAGGGTTAAAGAGAGGACTTGGATCATTTCCTATCGCTGGAGGCCTTGGCAGTTATCAATCTAACCTTCTGATTATAGATCCACATTGGCAAATCATTTATAGGTTGGAGAGCAGAAGACAGAGAGATGGTTACGACAACAAGAGGCTGGACTTTGCTGGAACTTTGCTTGGAGGCCTGTTCCGAAAGCTTTGTGGTTTAAGAGCTGGAGTTTCATATGTTGGAGTCGAATTTGATTCCCCCCTATTATATAAGTTGCATGTTTCTATTTCATCTTAGTTTCATGAGTTACAAGTTGTTATCCTTGATTTTTTTTCCCTTAATTTCCTTGCATTTGTTTCAGCTGTATTCTTTTTGTATCTCAATCGGATGCATGGTCATACTTTGAAGAACTTTGATATTTGAAATATAGTTTTGACACGATTTCTTATATGCTTGTGCTAGATTTGTTAAGTATTGCATGATCTCTTTGGCCCAAATGACCAACCTCCTTGGCAACGCCTCTAGTAGATACAGATTAAAAAGTTTTAATAGTCTCATTGATTAGCATGAGATTAACTATGGACTAGTTGGCATATATGTATTGTTGCTCATTTATAGACTGATTAAGGCCAATTAGTATAAAATCAACTATGGACCAAGACTACTTAGACTGAATATAAACATGTCGATGACCCTTCGATTGAGAACCGATTTACTAAACAGACAGCCATAGTAAAAGGTGTTAAAATGGTGAAGACAGATTAAGCCTGATCGAAACCGATCGTCCAACTGACACCCCTACCTTGCTTTATCTCACTCAGATATTGCAAAGGGTGTGTTTGGCTAGTTCTACGAGTCTGCTATAATTACACCCATGCTTTTGTAAATACCCTGTTGATAATTCTGATTTAATTAAGGGAAAGTGTAAGAATGTCTGACATTCCATGGACTAAGTTAGACCATTACTTCAAAATTTAAAGTCAGAAATAAAATAATGGTCTTGGAGTTTTATTGTCGAGCAATGATAATATATAAAACATTACCATCTTCCATGTAAAAAAAAAAAATAATAATAATAAAAAAATAAAAAATAAAAAAATGAAATTTCTAATAAATGTATATCGAATCTCATTTTGAAAGGGTAGAACAATATGTCGTTATTTTCCATGACGAGAAAATTTAATTTTTAATATGATTTAACATGATCAAGTAAAGGTGCATGCAAGGTTTGTTTATACACACAACTTTTGTGAGAAACCCTTTTCCCACATTTCAGCTATAACTACAACGTGGTGTTGTTTGGGGTTCAGTTTCAAAGCTATCTACCTCATCATCTAGTCATCTTCTACCACCAAAAAAAAAAAAAAAAAAAAAAAAGTAAATAAAAAAAAAATCATCTAATCATTTATTAAATACTAAACCAATATGGAAATATATTATTTTTAAACTTCTTTGAAAATGTCCATTCTACTAGAGGCTATTTGAAGGACTTTCGGAGAGAGAAGGTAATGTGGGCTAAGAGCCTATATATGATAGACTATAACATTGAGATTGATCACTAAATTTGATGTGTGGGTTATTAAAAAAATGTTTCGTCTATTCAATTTTTTACTAATCTAATTGCCAAAATACTTTTGAATTAATTGTTCAACAGGGTATCTGGTTTATGTCACTTAGTTTTTATTTTGTCATGTGACAATGCTTGTTGTTATCCAAATCGATACACATCTTGTTCATATGATCAATATAAGCATGGTTGGTTTTCAATGCAATATGACATTGCCAAGTATGGAATTTAAGCATTACAAGAAAAGCAATCATCATTGGAAAAAAAAAAAAAGAAAAAAAAAGCCCCATACATAATATTAAGCTATATAGTACCATATTCAACATCTATAGTTTATTAGCTAGGGAGATTTAATTCCATTTAATGGTCAATATGACAACGATAGTTGTTCAAATTTACATTATAGTCCCTTTTTCCTACAAAGCACATGGAGACAAATGATCTGAATGTAAATGCTAATTCTTGTACAATAAAAGCAAAATTCAAATCTAAACCGAAGATTAGGGATAGTAAAGTAAATGTCTCTTACTTATAACATGTCAGCTTGGAAATTAGCGTAATTGTACAATTACGCCACGAACCGATAAGTACTTATGAATTTCAGTTGCGGAGCTTATGTGAGACTAGTTAACTGATTAACACTTATGAATTATCTTGCTTACTCTCTTATTTCTCCTCACAACATAGTTATAGTGTAATACAATACGTTCCAGTATCGGTTTTGTCACTCTCATAGTCTCGTGTTGTTTTCTGGCATAACATTTGTCCAATCCTGTCTTCTTTGGTCCGTCACTGTAATCTCTTATTTATCTCACTCTCTGATTATTGAGAACAACGAATAATGAAGACAAAAAATTTTCCTTGAAATAGATATACTGGTGGCCAGGTTGCTAGGGAAGAGATGAATTTCAGTTATCTGCTAGTCGTCCTTGTCGTTGATCTCTGCTAGTGGAAGAACTAGGTTTTTTTTTTTTTTTTTTTTTAAATTTTTTATTTATTTATTTATTTATTTTTCTTTTCGATAGGTAGGCCTGAGTCTGGATCCTTTCCCTACATGGTAACCATCCCTACACCTTTGGGGGTCGTTGATAGTTGTGGATCCCACACTTCAGAGGTATGTCCCACACCCTATCCCTGGTTTTCAAGGGTACGAGACAGTTCCCAGATGGAAAGAGGAGTGAGTCATGACCTCTTTGAAGTGTTGGTCTTTACTTTTCCAGTTGAGCGCAACCCCTTTGATGGGATTTTGGCCGTTTTAGTGCTCAATCACCGGTAGATCTCCATTGATGGAGAGGATGGTGTTGGGTTCGGTGTCTTGTATTCTGTAGGGTCCACACAGTTAATAGAGTTGTACTTGTATTAGGGTTTGGGTCTATTACATATACGGGGTAAATTTGTAATTGTGTGAGGATTAGAGTTTTTAAGGATTCCTATATATTGTCTCTGTGGGGAAAACCCTAAGGAAGGCTGTAAGGCTGACAAAGGAACACACTTTGTCAGGTGGAGAGCTGAAGGCTGACAAGGGAGAACACTCTGTCAAGGCAGAGAACTGTAGAAGTTTCTTAGGAATAAAGAAGGTCTCTCTTTCTCTGGTGTGGAGGTAGGCATCTCACGTTGGGGTGCTAAACCACGATAAATCTTTTTTGTGTGTTTTCTTCTTGTTTTGATCTTCCAATCCTAATAAATTGGAGGGGTTAGGTTCTACATCGGTTGGCTAGTGGGCAGATACTTGACTTATGATCCTTCGTAGGGCTTTTTCTCCCTGAGGAAAAAATCCTCTCCATCCGTTGGACATCTTGCCAACGGCTAGGGAGGATCCAAGTCCTCTCCCTAAAGCAAGGGCTTCTGGGATTTGCGCTCTTTTGTGGTTGGATGACGTCTAATAGTATTGGACTCAAATCGTCTCCCGCGCGCCAGCCTTCCAGCCCATCATCTGACGGGCTGGAATGCACCGGCACATATACCGATGCATTCCAGCCCGTCAGATGATGGGCTGGAGGGCTGGCGCGCGGGAGACGATTTTTTTGCAATAGTATTGGTGAAACCTTACTCTGACTCCAGTATCATCATTACTGTGACAGTACTTCCGGGTTTACTTAACTCTTTCAATATCCTCTTGTACAGGCTGGATATATTTCAAAATTAACGAAGCAAATGAACCTCATTCTGAGAAAGCATTTCGTGATTGTGTTCATTGCTGAAATTAACCACTTTCCACCGTACAACATTCTCAGTTCTACGAGTGGAAATTTTCAAGGATGCTCCAAAGTTGCATTAACACTAGTTTGTTAATCTTTGCCCTGGTCCAAAATCAACACCAACATTTGGATTGGGAGAACCTGCATGGTGGCATACAAAGTCTCTCTCCAGATCCCATATCATGCATACCATGGGATTAAGGGTGTTAAATGGTGCGGATTGATTTCGATTCGGTGCATAATGAGTAAAATCAAAACCGAATCTTTATTAAATGATTTCAAAATGCTAACAAAAACCAATAAAATGCTTACCAAAACCCATTATTAATTGATTTTGGTTTTTTAGTTTTTAAACGATTTCATTGCCGAGAGAGAGAGGATGAGAGTTAGGAACAAAGTAGAGGCAAAGCCAAGGAATTCATTAAAATAATTTTAATCATATATGAAAGTGGACTTACGATTTAGAAGTAAGCCATGTGGAAATCATTTTAATATAATTTATTTATACAGATATAGACATTTAGCACTAAGGGATTAGAGTAAAAGTTTAGTCGATTTTAACGGTTCCAAATAGTCGATTTGAACCAGAATTGAACCATTTAACTAAACAGTTTCATTTTTGAAACTAGAATCGAACCATTTAATTATCGGTTTCATGGTTTCAGTTTAAATAGTTCGGTTCGATTTTGATACACAGTTTGGTTTCGTTTTGACACCCTTAGGTGGGGTCATTGCTTACTCACTGGGAAACCATTATCCCGTCTAAATTTAGACTAGGCCAAAAATGCTTCATCATCTGATAAATAAATTTTGCCAATCTTAGAAATTGAGTTTTCTGAGTAAGAAAATTTCTAAATTTGGAATGTTGTAAGCATCTTAATTACAACTTCTTTGGGTGTTTTTAGACAACAATATAATAGTACTTTCTGATGAACTTGAAATGACACTGAGAGGGGGGGGGGGGGTGAATCAGTGTCTGAAATTTTTCCTAATAATTTTCCTACTGCCTAGAGCTGATGGAGATCTAATTTTTTACACACACACAAGCGCATACAAATCTACCTCGCTACCACTCAGTGACTAGGTCTATCAGATTTGCACACCCACATTGCAAGCCATTCTACGTACTCTAAAATATACCAAAAAGCAAAACAAGGAACACAAAGATATTACATGGTTTACCACCACAGAGTGATACCCAACATGCTCTGTACTTACTCAATACTCAGCTTTTAGTCTCTTACAGTCAAGGATACTAACCCTAGGTTTTCTCAGTATAAAATTGAGAGGGCGTAACAACGTCAAGATTCAGGCTATAACAGCCAGTGTTCAGCATACGCTGTACATACCACGCTTAATCCGCACCCACGGAAAGCAAATAATAATTTTTTAGGCTTATAATAATGCCTTACAATTTTTCCTTACTAGCTAGGCATTCAACAACTTTCACCTTCGCTAGCATACAATATATTGAAAGCATAAACAGATAGATAATTGAAAAATCTCACAAACAATGCTTTCGAATGACAAACAATATCTCTAAAGCTTTATACTGCTCTTAAGAACTCTTCAACAACCTTCAATGATGGTAGAACTTGATTCATAGAGCACACCTTGCTCACAGGCTTCCAATCTCCTCGACACAACTCATAATCATCATGAATGTAAACATAAAAGCTCTTTCAACCTCTTATAGGGATTTAGCACTCTATTGATGCACAAAGAAGAGGTGGTTGGTAATAGATCATTCCACAGGCACGAAACCTTAGAAAAACCCTCTGTCTCCCTTCAAAACTCTGTTTTTGATTTTTTCTCAGTGTTTTTACCACTTTCAACACTGCCCAACGAATAAAGGAGCCAAAAATATGGAAACTGCAAGTTGAACAGATTGATTTGGAGCTCGAATGACCGACTTATGGCAGTTTGAAGTTCGACCAATGAAACATAAGAAAACATAATCTTTTTTACTGTTCCCATGTATCCGCGATACACTGGAGCATTGTTGCCTTATGCGCTGTCGAGTTGTCATTGGACAAAGAAGGATCTTTATATATGGCAGTCAGATAAGCCTTAAAAATGCGGGATTTGATAATGGCCATAGGATCAGCACAAATCGTGTCAACGAACTTTGGAGACATCGTAGGCTGTTAGATCAGAATCTATCCCGTTGAAGTACCGCACACACGTCACATTGAATTGAGGACTAACATACATGTGATGCAAACCACACTTTTAAACTGCATTCAGTCAATTAGAGAGCGCATGATGGAGTCTTAACACAACCGACGCAATACACTTGAGCCCGCATTTATCTAGGCCATTCGATGCGAATTTGAGCCTTGTGGCTCTTTCTTGGCCACAGATCTTGCATCTTGTCCTATCTACCTTGACGAAAATGCCCCTGTAAAGGTTTAATATGGTGCTTGTAACCGGAAATCTCATCAAACAAACCCTGTAACAGGGTTTTCTTCTCGAGAGGACTTCTCTCTAGACTGCTCATGTCACACCCCAATTCTAGCTGAACTAGAAGTGTGAGTGAACCGTCACTGAACCAACGGTTCACACCAGGATCTCAATAAGCCGTGTCCACTCATACAAACCATTGCACATAACTATAATCAAAATATAATTAAATACAGCAGAAGTCTTAAATTAAATGAACTGAGTACTTCTATTGATAAATAAATTATCTAGTTATTCAAAATACCAAAATATAAATAATTATCCTTACATCCCAATTATAAATCCAACTGAAAATAAATAAAATAAACAAATCAAATATCCTAAAGGTACACGCAGAAAGGACACTCGCATGAAGCGTCATGCTCGTCCTCTCCTGCTTGCACTTCTAGAGCAGCAGCTCTTCCATATATTGGAGTATCCACATAGTCCTCCACAGTGTAACCCACATCAACATCTAAAAACATGTATATATACAAGGGTGAACTCACAACTTAGCTCAGTAAGAAAATCAGACAATGCAACAAACACATGCATGAGTAACATTCACATTATGGTCTGGTTTTAAGTTTGCAATGTGCTATAAAAAGGATTGGCGGCCACGCACCTCTATACACGAGTGTGTGAAGTCGCCCAATGGATCAAACACCACTGTCGTCACACATGCACCCACCATGGAATAGAGATAGAGCTAAAGCGTCCGGATCAAACACCGTCAACACTTCCCCTGATGCCCTACCCATACCAACATGTAAGCCCGTATTGGCGAGGGCTTGTAAACTGGGCTTGCAACTAACCAATCCTATATGTCATCACAGTAGGCCCTATCCCAGCACAGCTCCCTACGGCATAGAGATAGAGCTAGAGTCTAGTGGCCAGGCTAGAAACCACAGTGCCACTTCCTCCCCCTGATACCCTACCCGCACCAAGCATGCTAAGATAGAAACGATACGAAAAGATGCTAGTGTGAGGAATGATCCTAGACCCCAGGTGTCACACCCCAACTCCGCACTGTTCAGAATGGTGTGATGAACCGCTAATAAGCCAACGTTTCAACCAGGATCTCGAATAGGCTGTGTCCGTTTGTTTAAACCATACACATCCACAATCATAATCAGAGTAAATACACAATAGCAGAAGTCTTAATATTAAATGAACTGAGAATCTAAATGTGATAATCATAAATAAAATATCCAATTATCTTGCATTGACTGAGACATAAGTAAATAAAATATCAAATTATATTTCTTTAATAATCCAAATAAAAATCTAATCGAAAACGCATGAGTTGCACTCGCATGATGAGTCATGCGTCTCCACTATATCTTCTGCGTCCATCGCCGCAACATGCCCGTATGCGGGAGCACTCATATAATCTTCCACAGTCATACCTGCATCATCAACTAAAAAAAATATTCGAATTCGAAAAGGATGAGCACACATCACGGCTCAGTGAGCAAACAAAACAATGCAACAAACATATGCATGCATTCAATTCATATCTGTGGTCTAGTATATAAGTTTGCAATGTGCTATAGACAGGTTCGAAGGCCACCTCACCTCTATACACGAGTGTGTGGAGCCACCCAATGAATATCGGCATTGTCGTCCCACATGCACCCACCATGGACAAGTATACACCCAATGAAAATGGTATTGCTGTACCGGCTGCCCATACCAACATGTAAGCCCCTATTGGCCAGGGCTTGCAAACTGGGTTCGCAACTAACCAATCCTAATATCAAATAATGTATCCAAGGCCTCACCCCAACATCCCTCAATACACCCATAGAGATAGAGCTAGGGTCTGGTGACCAGGACACACCACAATGTCAAGTCCCCTCCCTGATGCCCTACGATGTATTAGTTCTGCTAAGGTAATGACAATACGATGATGTTAGTGGACAAGACTTGAGTAGAGATAGAGCTAGAGTCTGGTGACTAGGACACACCACGATATCACGTCCTCCCCCTGATGCCCCACTAGCATCAAATACACTAACCACACACAAACATTCACATGCCTATTCCTAACATCACTATCATCATCACGTTATAAATATACAAAATTAAATATGCATGAACAGTAATAGCAGGAATAGAAGATGACATGTTGAATGCACATTACAATCATACAATCATAAAATCATACATGGCATTGAACTCAATAAATGAAAATAGTTTATTATTAGCCAATTAATTTAGGTCGTGTTCCCTCACCTTTGCTTGAGTGTAGATCCTCTTTCAAGCTTTAAGAATCACCTTTATATTACTAGGAAAACCTAACAAGTCGATAGTTTTTAATTATAAACAATTCCCAACAATTTAAGCTTGCTGTAAATCTACGGTCGCAGGATGGGTCGCAGGTATCTGAGACCCCAAAGTGTAGGGTCGATCATAGGGTCGGTTACCTATCGACCCTATGTGCGACCACAGCCTCCCTGAACTTCCCGAGAGAATGGGGTCGATCCTATAGTCTCGTAGGTCCATTCTAAGAATGTTGTATGGCTCATAGCTATGCTTTTTACACACTTTCCATCGCCTATGATGATTACCTTCATAGATTCCTTTGAAACTCATCCATGGGTAGATGATTTGGGTTTCTCCCAACCCTAACTTCTTCATAAACTATTCTTAGGGTCTTACATAGTTCATGGAGAATGTTTCATACCTTATGGTTGCTGAGATTCAGAGATTTCTCTGAATTCCTTCTCTTTAGTTGTCTTCTCAAATTCTCCTTCTCTTCTCTTTGTCTCACTATCAATTAGGGTTTCAAAAGGAGTGAAAGAGGCTAAAGGACGTCCTATTTATAGAGGAAAACCTCCCAAAATCCGTCTCAACGAGTTTAGGAAATGTTCCCTTTGAATTAGGAAAGTTTCCTAATTTTTGGTTTCTGTCTGTCATCCTAGGGTCGATGCTAGGGTCGCAGAATCTGTTGACCCTAGGGTCTCAAGTCATCCGACCCTAGGACCTAAAAACCATGGGTTGGATTCTATTGGGGTGGGGGTCGACCCTACCTGTTTAGGCCTGCGATCCTACCCTCCATTTTACTGTTTTTGGGTCAATTTCATACCTGGTCTTGTGATTTCCTTCACACACTTGGTCCATGTGGCTCGACCATGATAGGTAGACCTGGTATAAGGTGGTAAGATCGGTTAGTTTGGTATGAGTCTTACATCAAACCCTTCCTATTCCACACACCAACGAAAACAATCACATGTCTAACAGTCACATCCTAGCATAGAAAGTATGCATGAACAATATAATAACTGAAAGTAAAGATGACATGCGAGTATGCACAGACATCAGTCCATAGAATCATAATAACAATGTTTTACTGTTATTAAATTATTAGGGTTTAGGTCCGATTCCCTTACTTGACGCTTGATTGCTAACTTGCTCCGCGTCACAAAATCCAAACTTGCTATCACAAGGTCTTACATGATGTTAGGGTTGAATTAGAATTAGTTTCTTAGGGTTTACGTTGGTCGAAAAATCAACTGGGTCAAAAACACTCCTCACAGTGCAGACCGGTCGTAGGTACCGGTCGCGACACTATGGGGAAAGGTGCGACCGATATGGTCGACCGGTCCCCACAGACCAGTCTCCGAGAGATATCGGTCGCAGTACCTGTCGCATAGGGTGCAATCGGTATGGTCGACCGATATGTCTCCGAAAGACCATACGCTCGGTTCTCGTCTTCCGTCGGTCACCCCCTATTGATCATAGGGTTTCTCCTATACATTCTAGGTCTAAGCAATGAGTTAGAGTTGTTTCAAACTCCATTCAAGTCCTAGTTTCGATGATCCTCAGCCTAGAACTTGAATCTAGGGTTCATCAACTGTATTAGGGTTTGACGGCAAATTCTGGTTTAAGCATGGTATTGATCCATTCATGACTAATGCTTAACTTAGAGGAAGGTTTAAGCACTTACTGTTGGTTCGCAGTAGAGTGTTCTTTGTCCAACGGCAACGGCGGCTCCTTCCTCTCCTTCTTTAGCTCATTCTCCTTCTTCGATCTCTTTCTCCTCTCTAGGGTTTGTGAGGATCAACGAAAGAGATGTAAGGAGGTTTAGGGGTCCTTAA
Organism: Protea cynaroides; assembly: GCA_028583415.1. Lineage (NCBI taxonomy): Eukaryota > Viridiplantae > Streptophyta > Magnoliopsida > Proteales > Proteaceae > Protea > Protea cynaroides. The sequence goes on from CM053273.1 coordinate 84,887,354, forward strand.
ATAGACTAGGGTTGAGTTTGGGAAGTCCCCTTACATTAGGAAAGTCCTTTGGTTCAAAATTTGGAAAGTGGGTCCCGCAGAGATTTGTTTCCGGATCTAAGTGGTCAGCCTGCGCAGACATACCGGTCGATCGGTACCATCGACCGATATGACTTACTTATCATACATGGGTCCGTTTTCGTACCTGGTTGTCATCCGTTCGTCCCGTCTGGCCAGGTGATGATTGGAAGACCTGTTATGACATGAATTAAAGGTTTAGATCGAGTTCATGGAGTGCGGGTCTTACAGCTCGACCCTTTCTCCCTAAGAAAATCATCAAACACCTGATGGGCGACCATGCCATGTGAGCCCATGTGGTAGTGGGCCTTGCTGCCATGTAGGCTTACTACTGCAAGGCATGCCATGGCACTGCACATGGTGCCTAGATTTCTGCCTAGCCTTAATTGTGTGGCACCTGCTGGTGCTGCTGGCCTCGACTATAGTGCTGTTGACTGCCACTCTACCATGGTGGCATACCACCTTGGTACAGTGGGCCCCACCCATCAATTTCTCTCTCCTCTTTCTCTCTCTATAATCTCTCTCATCTTTCTCTCTCTTCATGTAATATTGTATATGATGACAACGGGATGCCAATTATCCCATCAAACTAAGTCACATAACCAGAAACTGTGCCACATTACCAGAAACACTACCAGATCATCAGAAACACTGTTAGATAATTAGAAACACTACTACATTATCAGTGGGGCCCACAGATAATCTCTCTCATTAAATTCAGTGTAGAATCCCATTCAACTCATTGCAAGTCATCTGAAACACACTATAAGGGATGTAGAACACTGTAGAACATACAAACAAAGTTGCTCCATCTTTGCCACAATTCTGACACTCTCTCCTACATTTATACTCTCTCTCCTTATTTCTTTGACTGTATGTCACTATCACTCTGCCACATATGCCAAGTTGCCAACAATGATAACACAAAGTCCAACCCTTTCTACTAATCAAATATGAACGTGAAGGATAAATCCAAGAGACTAACTCCAATAAATCGTTCTTAAAGTATCTACTATCAACAAAAAGGAGTTCATATACCCGTACTCTAATCCAAGCAAGAGATCATGACAAGCAAAGTCTTGGCAACTCCGATATTAGACCTTTCTTATAATCAGAATTACTGATCTAATCTCACAGTTTGATCTTAATGCCATTCGAGTCTAAACATTTGCATGTGTGGAACCCTTTTTTGTGTTTACTAGCAAATAATTTCTTCATACGTCCACACATCTATCTTTGGCTTGTAATGCAGAGATAGTTTCTTGTTATCTTTTTCTTCATGACATCAAGGCCTTGTTGTCTATCAATGATCAGTATTCGAATTTGAATATGAATATGAAGGCTTCCTTTCAATTTACGTAGGTTTGGGCAGTCATCATTTTTACCTTTCCACAAGCTCATCAATATAGAAATCGAATCCGAATCATGATGTAAAAAGTAAGACGAAATAGAAAAATAATTACAGAACACAAAGTTTAATGTGGTTACGCAAGATTAATTTCTATTTCACTATCAATTGAGAATAGAGTTATGTTATACATAAAAATAATAACCCACCAGTAGCTAATAGGCATGTGTCAAGAGCATGTCAAGGAATTAGGTCAGGAGTAGCACAGTCCCAAAACAATTGTGAATCCCCGTAGCAATGACCCTATGTTTCCAGCCATTACCAAATGAAAAAAAGGCACTCTCCATCATCACTGTGCTATAGATAGTTAGGTATTCGCATGGTAAAAGGATCTGATAACTTATTTTACTGCATCTTTTTTTAGTGGGTACATTTTACTGCACATTACTTTTTCTATTCCTAACATTTATTATTGTTGCTTGGATCTCTAACTTAGGCGTCAGAGAGTCACTATCAGACCCAGTTCCAATCCTCTCTTTTGTCTAACTCTGATTCATTGCAGCGTAGGTCCCCCACTCGATGGAATAGTCCAGATTTCAACGGCAATAGGTTACAACGACCACTTGTCCTCAAGCCCTTGGATCGTTCGGATTCTACATGATTTTAATGGCTCTTCTAAATCAGCCCAGAAACTTATGTGACCTAAAACAAAACAGAAGGCTACTCCCAAAACTCATTACACAAGAAAGGGAAGCACAAAATAAGCATCTTGTATCACTATTTCTTTCTTTCACTTTAGATAGAATAATTCAATCCTTGTGTTTGGCCTAATGGCTTCCGGAATATCCCATGACTTACACTCTTCATCAAACTTGCTACCCAACCCAAACCAGTGTAGTCAAGTAATAACTGAATCTTGACAATGCCCTCAAAACAAATGCATGGTCATACTTTGAAGAACTTTGATACTTGAAATATAGTTTCGACATGATTTTTTATATGCTTGTGCTAGATTTGTTAGGTATTGCATGATCTCCTCGGCCCAAATGACTGACCTCCTTGGCTGTGCCTCTAATAGAGACCGATTAAAATTTTTTAATAGTCTCATTGATTAGCATGAGATCGATAATGGACTAGTTGGCATATATGTACTATAGCTCATTTATAGACTGATTAAAGCCGATTAGTATAAAATCAATTATGGACCAAGACAAATCAGACTGAATATAAATGTATCAATACACCTACGATTGAGAACCAATTTGCTAAACAAACAGCCTAAGTAAAGGTTGTTAAAATGGTAAAGACAGATTAAACCAGATCGATTGACACCCCTAGTGTGCTCTCTCTCACCCAGATATTGCAAAGGGTATAATTCTGATTTAATTAAGGGAAAAAGTATAAGAATGTCTGACATTCCATAGGCTAAGTTAAGACCATTACTTTAAAATTTAAATTGAAAAATAAAATAATGGCCTTGGAGTTTTATTGTCGAGCAATGATAATATATAAAACATTACCCCCTTCCATGTACCAAAGAAAAAAAAAATGAAACTTCTAATAAATGGATATCGAATCTCATTTCAAAAGGGTAGAACAATATGTCATTATTTCCATGATGAGAAAATTTATTTTTAATATGATTTAACATGATCAAGTAAATGTGTACGGAGGGTTTGTTTATATACACAACGTTTGTGAGAAGCTCTTTCCCACATTTCAGTTATAACTACAACGTGGCACTGTTTGAGGTTCAGTTTCAAAATTATCCATCACATCATCTAGTCATCTTTTATCCCAAAAGAAAAAAATAACTATTAAATAGAATTTCAATGTTTATTTCTAAGAGGTAAAATATAGTGATCTCTTAAGGGGATGGAAAAGGAACTTCGTCTTTTTTTTACCTAATGAAAACAAACATTGATTTTTTTTTTACATATAAAATGTTACAAGTAAAATTTTACTTCAAAACAAACGGAGCTTACACCAATATGGAAATATACTATTTTTAAACTTCTTTGAAAATATCCATTCTACATGGGGCTATTTGAAGGACTATTATTGGAGAGAGAAGGTAATGTGTGTAAGAGCCCATATATGATAGACTATAACGTTGAGACTGGTCACCAAATTTGATATGTGGATTATCCAAAAGTGTCTTTGTCTATCCAACTTTCATTAATCCAATTGCCAAAATGCTTTCGAATTATTTGTTCAATAGGGTATCTGATTTATGTTGTTTAGTTTTTTCTTTTGTCATGTGACAATGTTTCTTGTTATTCAAATCGATACATATCTTGTTCATATCTTCATCTAAGCATGGTCGGTTTCCAATGCAATGACATAGCCAAGTACGGAAAATAAGCATTACAAGAAAAGCAATAATCATTGAAAAATCAAGAGAAAAAAACCATATATAATATTAAGCTATATAGTTGAGATAGTCCACCATATTCAACATTTATAGTCTATTAGGGATATTTAATTCCATTTAATGGTCAGTATGACAACAATAGTTGTTCAAATTTACATTATAGTCCCTTTTTCCTACAAAGCACTTGGAGCCCCCTTTTTTTAGCAGCTAATCTCTGTGTCACCTAATGGGGTGTTGGACATGTGTTCTCATTGTTGGCAATTTGGCTAATGTGACCATGTTTTTAAGCATGTAATAAAAAAAAATAAGGAGAGAGAATGTCAACGCAAGTGGCAGAGATGATTCAGCTTTGTGTATGTATTCGAAAGTTCTATAGAGTGGTTGTCAAGGCATTCAGTGAGTTGACTAGAAAGTAAAAACTATGATATTCGATCAAAATCTACATGAGTTCTAGAGTGTTCTGAGCTGAACCAAGGTGATTCATAGTGTGTGGGAGTCCAGGTGAACATGCACGAAAATTTTTGAGTCCGGATTCCAAGGTTGGTTTTGAAGTTTTGACTTTGAGGCTATTTTTAGTTGCTACTACAGTAGTTTCAGAAATAAGGCACTGGAAAGACGTAGATTGCCAAGTTGGCTTCACAATGCAACTTGAATCACTTGATTCCGATATAAGACGAGGAAGATATCGCGATTTTGGTTGGAATGTGCGAAAGAGGTTAAAAAATAGTACTCTCGGGTAGTTTTGATAAACGGGAAATCAATATAATTATAATTTTTTGAAGGATTTTTCTAGAAATATCGTAAATAGAAGGGTTTGTTAGCAATTATCATAAGTATGATTTAAAACCCATTGGACAGCTTCAGATGAGCTACACAGCCCAGATTCAGATATGACAATTTGAAAAGTGTCAGGCTCCAGTGTTTCTTGACGAGCAGAAAAAGGTGCTCCTACGAGAAACTAAACTGGCTGGATACAGGTTATTATTGTGGTCCATGTCACATGCAACATATAACGTTATTCGGTGTTACGCGTCTATGGTGTAGTGGCTCTGATGTTCCAAATCCAATGGATAGAAGTAAGTCCAATTTTCATTGACGCAATCAAGTTGATCGGACGATCCAAATTCTATCCCACTCTTTTTTAGAGATTCAATAGGTAATATTGAAGATTTTTCCTCGAACCAATTGGAACTCGACACCGCGCCTTCTGTGTCAGCGGCAGCGAGTTACAGTGTTACGCAAGTGCACGGTTATCATTTAAAAGATTCTATTTTGAATTTTTTCATTGGTCGAACTTCATTTGTTCATAACATGATCATCTGAATGTCCAAATCAGTCAGTTCAAATTGCAAAATTCATGTTTTTGAACCCTCTACCATCTGAGAATGATTTTAGGGAAGAAAAAAAGAAAACCAGAGTAGGTTTTGTGCAAAAAATGGGTTCTTGGAAAGTTTTGGTGGGTTTGTATTGCTTCCATTTCTTTTGCCAAATTTCCATGGATGTATTAGGCTTTATTGAGGAGTATTGATCAGCCATAATGATTGTGAGCCATTGCTGGAAATGGGGAGAGCTGATTGAAAGAGAAAAACCTCAGTTCTTGGTAAAAAGTCCTTGGGAGTGTACTTGTTATTGTTTGATAAATTTATTTAGCATACCTATACTCTATGGATGTGTTGAGGTTATGTTGAAGAGAGGAGAGTGTTCTTGAAGGGATGGTATGCTTCAATGAAGGGTAGACTGAGTATTAGCCATCAATGAGGGAGATGTGAGCTTGGTTGTGAAGAAGGAGAGTGGAAAAAGGAAAGGGCGCCTCATTGTGACTGTCTTCATTTGAGAACTCAAGTTTCTCATTGTGTAGAAATACTTGAAGATTATAGTGGATCTTAGAGTTGTGTCAGGCTTCACAAAGACATCTCAGAGGCTTCTCAGAGTATCAAGAAATACCACACAAGGGTTGTAAGATTCCTAACCTTGTATGAGTTGCATTATTTAATTCCTGTACTTAATGTATGCTAGTTTAGGTGATTATGTTGAATGCCTAGCTAGTGGGAGAAAATTGTAAGGCAATCATTAGCCTAAAAAATTGATAATGTGAGCTTCTTGTGGGTGTAGAGTAAACTTGGGTTGTGTGGAGTGGATGCTGGACACTGGTACATTGGTACCTGAACTATAGGCACATGTGTAGCCTCTTGGTTATATGCTGGATAAATTGGGGGTATATGCTCCCTGCTGTGGGTACAGCTAAAAGAAGCATATCGAGTATAGAGTCCATTTGGTATTACTTTGTGGACTAGCCATTACATACTATGGTGGTGAACCACGAATATTTGTGTTGTGGATGTTGTTTAGATTGTGCATATTCTGTATATTGTGAAGTGTGTGGAATGAACTATAGGATGGGTGTACACAAAATGGTAGACCTGACCATTCTGTGGTAGCGAGGTGGTTATGCATATGACTGTGTATGTAAGTGTGATAGTGTAGTTGTGGTTAGTGAGTGAAGTGTCAGCTCAGGATAGTATGTCTATAAAGAATTATTAAGAAGAATTTTTGAAGACACTGATTCACCCCCCCTCTCAGTGTCAACTTGTGATCAACATGGGGATGTTCCCAAGACAACATCACTTTTTACCCCTCGCACAATGACATGGTGAATATAAGACAAATGATATGAATGTAAATACCAAGTGTTGTATAGAAAAGAAAAATTCAAGTCTAAACAGAGGAGTAGGGATAGTAAAGTAAATGTCTCTTACTTATAACATGTCAGCTTGGGAATTAGCATAATTGTACAACTATGCCGAATTGACAAATACTTATTAATTTTAGTTGTGGGGCCAGCGTGAAACTAGTCAACTGGAAAATACTTATGAATTCAGTTGTGGGGCCTATGTGAAAAAATTTCTAAAAGACAAACTCTCCCCTAGGAAATGGGTTACAAGCTCGAAGGTTGGGAAGTTTGTTACCTTTCTCTCTCTCTCTCATTATCATCATCAGGTTGTTTAACCATTCATTTATCTTGCTCTCTTTTATTTTTCCTCCCAACACTATAATAGTGTAATATAATATATTCTAGTATTGATTTTGTCACTTTCATAGTCTCTTGTGTTGTTTTCTGGCATAACATTTGCCCAACCCTATTTTCTTTGGTCCGTCACTGTAATCTCTTATTTATCTCACTCTCTGATTATTGAAAATGGCAAAGAAGGAAGACAGAGATTTTCCTTGAAACAAAGATACTGGTGGCTAGATTGTCGGGGGAAGAGATAAATTTTAGATTTCTGCCAATCGTCCTCATCCTTGATATCTGCTAATGGAAGAACAAAGTCTTTTTATTTTTACTTTTTGATAGGTAGCTAGGCCAAGTTTGGATCCTCTCCCCACATGGTAACCATCCCTACACCCTTGGGAGTCGTTGACAGTTGTGGATTCCACACTTCAAAGATAGGTCCCACACCCCATCCGTTCTCAAGGGTGCAGGATGGTTCCCAGGTGGGTAGAGAAATGTTAAACTCATGACCTCTTTGAGGTGTTGGTCCTTAGATGGGATTTAGGTCACGTGTTCATTTTAGTGCTCAATTATAGGTAGATCTCCATTGATGGAGAGGATGGGAGGGGTTAAGTCCCACATTGGTTGGCTGGTGGGCAGATACTTGACTTATGATCCTTAGTAGGGCCTCTTCCCCCCGAGGAAAAAATCCTTTCCATCCATTGGATGTCCTGCCAACAACTGGGGAGGATCCAAGTCCTATCCCTAAAGCAAGGGCTTCTGGGATTTGTACTCTTTAGCAGTTGGGCACCGTCTATTCAAATAGTGTCGGTGACACCCTGCTCTGTCTTGACTATCCTCACCATTGTTGTGACAGTACTTTTAGGTTTACTCAACTTCGTCAATATCTTCCTGTACTGGCTGGATATATCGAAATGAAGGAAGCTAATGAACCTCATTCTGCGAAAGCATTTTGTGATTATGTTTATTGTGGAAATTAACCACTTCCCACCATACAACATTCTCAATTCTATGAGGGGAAATTGTCATGGATGCTCTGTAGTTGCAACGACACTAGTTTGTTAATCTCTACCTTGGTCCAAAATCAACACCAACATTTGAATTGGGAGAACCTGCATGGCGGCATATAAAGTTCCTCCTATACACTTTAGATCCCATATCATGCGTATGGTAGGATAGCTGCTTACTCACCGAAAAACCATTACTGTCACACCCCAATTTTGGTCGAACCAGAAGTGTGATGAACCATCATAGTACCAACGGCTCCAGCCAAGATTACATAGAATCGTACCAACAATCAACCAACATGTCCACATCACAATCAGAGATAATAAATAATAGTGAAAGTCTTTAGTATGAACTGAGATTTTAATGATAAATATTAAATAACCAATTATCAAATATAAACCAAAACATAGTTTAAATATCTGTTACAAACCCCATAAACCAAATACGAAAAGAAAACCCTAAACATAAACACAGTGGAAACACTCGCATGATGCGTCATGCTCGTCCTCCACCGCAAGCACATCCAAAGCCATCACGTGTCCATACGACTGTGCATTGACATAGTCTTCGATAGTGGTGCCGGCATCATCAGTTAGAAGAATACGATATCATGGGGTGAGCTCACAACTTAGCTCAGTGAGAAAATAAAACAATGCAACAAACATATGCATGATGTCAAATTCATATCTTTGGCTTAATTTAAGTTTGCAATGTGCTATGGTATGGATAGGGGGCCACCGTACCTCCATATACGAGAGTGTGAACACACCCAACGGAAAGGAACCAACCAATTTTGTTGTCGCCCCACATCACTCACTACAGAATAGAGATAGAGCTAGAGCCTAATAAATCACACACCGCCAGCACTCCCCTTAATCCTCTACCCTATACCAGTACGTATGCCCATACTGACGAGGGCTTACAAACTGGATTCGTGACTTATCAATCCTAGATGTCCATAAGATGTAAGAACCGTGCTCTGAAAACCCAGTTTAACCCACGGTTTATATTGTGACAGGTCTCCCAATCATAATCGGATCGGAAGGCGAGGTCGGTTGACGAACCACGAGATCAAGGTATGAGAAACGAGGTGTAAAAACATACTTTTTACATACCGGTCTCAGTACTGATCACAGTCAGAGTGAGACCGGTATGTGTGACCGATATATGCAAAATCGGCTGGAGACGGACTCCAGCAGGTCCCACACTACGAATCAAAAATTAAGAAATTTCTAGACGTGGGAGACCTTCCTAGAACAGTCTCCCACTATATATATGCACCTCAACCCTCCTTAGATCCTTTAAACCTTATCAAACCCTAGGCCGTCTAGAAGAGATCTGAGAAGGAGTAAGGAGGAAGGAAACCGCACAAGAAGGATCTTTCCGTTGGAGGAGCATGCTGTCATCCAACAAACACCGGTAAGTGCACGACCTTCTTAGTGATGTTAGGATTTTGGATCGGAGCCATAAAACGGCGCAACGATCCAAAATCCTAGAACCTCCAAACCCTAGTTCTCATTGAAATCCAATCTGGGAATGATGCGACGAAATAGTCGAAACCTAGATGACTAAACAAGTATTTGGACCTTAGAATGGTTTAGAAAAAACCCTAAAAATCAAGCCGATGATCGACGGGGGAGGAAGGTCCGAGATCGGGCTCTCGGACCCATGCCGTCGGACCTAACCGCTGGACAATAAGTCCTGCGATATGGTCCTGCGGTATATACCACTGGACATACCGGCTGGACTATAAAGTCCTATGGTATGGGCCTATGGTATATACTGTAGGTGCATACCGGTCTCACTCAGAGTGAGATCGGTATATACCGTAGAACATACCGATCTCAGTATAGTGAGACCGGTACTGCGATCGGTATGCTTATCGAGGCCTGATTGCTTGGCCAAACTTGGTTCTGACCAACTATAACCCTAATAATTTGATTCTAACCTATAAGTATGATCATGTAGGACCTGTAGACAGCGTGAGTGGACTCTATGACACAGAACGGACTTGTTATCATGCGTTAGGTAAGGGACAAGACCCCAAACCCTAATTAACTAAATAACAGTAAACTGTTGCGATCACATTTGTATCTATGTTTATTGTTTGTTGTTTGTGCATTTCATAAGCCATTTAGTTATTTAAATTCTTATTACCTGTTCATGCATATTCGTATGCTAGGATGCTGTTTGTTTAGGCATGTGAATGTTTTTAGTTAGTGTGTGGAATGTGAAGGGGAGTAAAGCCCTGGATATATCCTCACACTAACACCTTTTTGTATCACCGTTTACCTTAGCGGGCTTGGTGCGAATAGGGTATCAGGGGGAGGACGTGGGATTGTGACTCCGCCTGCCCACCAAACCTGAGCCCTATCTCTATGTCGTAGGGAGCTGTGCTGGGATAGGGCCATAGATACTGTATTGACATATATGACTGGTTAGAAACGAAACCCACTTGTAAGCCCTTGCCAACAGGGGTTTAGGTGTTGGTGCGGTGTAGGGTATTAGGGGGAGAACGTGGGATGGTGGCTTAGCCTGCCCGCCAGACTCTAGCTCTATCTCTATTTTGGAGTGAGTGATGTGGGGCAACAACAGTAGTGTGGATTGTAGCCTGACTGTTGGGTAAGCTCACACTCTCGTACATGGAGGTGCGTGGTCACCAAACCTTACCATAGCATTTTGCAAGTTATACCTGACCCAATTGTAATGTTATCTCATGTATTTTGTATGTTGTATTGGTCTTGTACTTACTGAGCTAAGTTGTGAGCTCACACGAATATATATTCTTTATTTTTAGATTTTGATACAGGGTATACAGTTGACGACTTTATGGCTTCTCCAGTGTACGGTACAGTCGTCGCTATTGACACACAACCAGTAGAGGACGAGCATGACGCCTCATGCGAGTGCTCATTCTATGTGTTCCTTTAGAGATGGTTATTTACAAACAATACATTGTAGTAATTTATTATTTAAGTTTGTGAATGATGGCATAATTGGATAATTATTTTATTTACAAATATAGAGCTCAGTTCATTTATCTATTTAATTCTGCTGCTTTTTATTACTCTCTGATTGTGTTAGATTGCTTGAAATGGTTTGTTGACACGGTTTGTTGAGATCCTGGTGTGAGTCGTGGTTTGGAGACGGTTCACTCACACTTCTGGTTCAGTCAGAATTGGGGTGTGACAACTTGGTATCAGAGCTCCTAGGCTTTGTCCAGCTAATCATTCTGCATCTAACTTTGTCCAATGAACTGAGATAGGAAATTAAAAATTTTAATAAAACACACCATAAGCTTGTTTGATGCCTGAGACTTAAGAAAAGATGCATATTATACTATTAATGAAAGAAAAATTTTAAGTACTAAAGTTTTTGAAGAAAATCAAATAACCATTAAACAACATGAAATACAAAGTGTACGACAGAGTACAGTCCACAAGTCGGACAGTTACTCTGTTAGCAAAATAAACCACATATATTTAAACAAATGAAACAAGATCAAGCTATGGTGGAGTTGCGGGCCTGGGTGGTATCGGATCTGTGATATCATATTCACGCTCGTAAGTCTCTCTAAGCCAATGAACCTGGTCCTGTGTGACCCGTAGGCTGCGAGCTAGACGCCCCAAGTCCTGACTCATCTCTCCTTGAGCATCTCGAATCTCCATGAACATTCTCATCACTGTATCTGGAGGAGGCTGAGATGGTCCTGCTACTGGAGTAAGCTGGGGTGCAAGTGCAGAGATGTCCTCCATGTGTGCATCCCCAGCACCTCCTACCTCTGCTGCTACTGCTGCGGCTGCCACCTGGCTCCTAGGTGGAAGAGGACGAGCTTGTAGCTCCTCGTCACTAAGCTCTAGGCCATCCATCTGCATCTTATAGATAGCCTCTGCATCTATGTCAGAACTCATAGTGACCTCAAAAGCTGTCTCTCGACGCCTATCCACCCCTAAACGGTGCGACAACTCTGTGATCAATCTACCATAGGGAAGGTTGTCTGTTACATTGGGCCTCGCAGCATGAATTATGGTGCGGATGATTAGGTAAGGCAGGCAGACTCGATGCCTAGTAGTAACACAGTAGGTAACATACTGGGTCAATTGGGACACCTCCCCATAATGACTACTCTGGGGGATGATATGATGCTGTATGATGCGACAATATAAGCGAGGCACTGGACGGAGGTTCACGGCTAGCATGATCCTACCCGAAAATAGAATCTGATCAGCGATCGCTACTCTCATGTCCTCGGTGAGAAACCCTTTTGTTCTGGGTGGACAGTAGACAAGTTCCCCGTCATCTGGAATCTCGAGAAGTGCAGCCAACTTAATCGTGTTGAAAGAGATCATCACCCCTTTTACAAAACTAGTAATCCGAAGATCCCTAGCATGATTCCAATCATTCGGATCCCCTTCCACCTCTAAATTTGCAAAGAATTGTTTTACCAAATTGGGACGGGTGGTTTCTTTATATTGAATAATGGGCAACCATCCCATCGCCCCAAAAGCAGCCTCAACATCGAACCGGTGCAGGTGCTCTAAGTTCACAAAGCGACCCGATTCAATGCTTTTAACTTGGAACCATGGAAGGCGCGCCGCTGCAGCCTCTGACCGGAAAAATCTCTCATCATAGAGGTGGGGAGGAGGATGTGGCCTGTGCATACCCGGGGCTTAAGATTGTTTACCCGCACCACGACGTCCAGACATGTTGCAAACTGTTGAACAAAGGAAAATATGAGAAAGTTGGGGAAAATTTTCAAAACTTTCGGCAGCATAACGATAGAAAATGGAACAAAATCCTCAAACTCACCCAATATGGGTAGGAGGACTTACGTGGTGACCCAATGCTAATACATGATCAAACAATTTTAACATAAGACAAGGAAATAGAGGCATAACAGCAAATTTTTTCAAAATTTTCAAAAAAACCTAGAAACTTAGGTTAAAAGTTGAAATTTTAGAATTTCTCCCAAACCAACCGATGGAACTTTGAATAGGTTGAGGGGTTTTGCTCATTGAGACCCCAAGAACCCTTCCCAAACAATGAAAGAAGTTTTCTACGGTTGAAAATTTTCAAATCAAGAAAAAAATAAGTTTTGGGCATAAAAGACGATGAGATTTTTCTCAAAGAGAGGAAGAAAAGGAGAGGATTACCTTGGAATCGAGTTTGATACTCTTGGTTGAGAGGAAACACTCCTAGAAACACCGGTTGGACTGTAGAGACTCAGCAACTCGGAGAAGAATCGCCACCGGAGTAAACACCAAAGAGAAAAGTGAGAAATGAGAGCAAAAATCACGATTTTAAGGGTTTTCAGGTTTACCGGTTACACTCATGGTCTGGTGAGTCCGACCGGTACCTCCTGCGGTATGTGCGACCGGTATGTACCGCAGGACATACCAGTCTCACTTAAGGTGCGACCGGTACCGCGACCGGTACCTTCTGGGGGGCTGGAAATTTTATACCGTTTCCCATACCGGCCGAGCCATTTGTATAGATCCCCAAGCCGGTATGGTACGACCGGAATCAATGATTTTGCCTAGAAAATTCTGAGAAAAATTTTAAAAAAAAATTTGTTTGCATTCTTTTCGATTGATGAATATTTATAGTGCATATATGTTGAGACTGAATAATATCGTTTTAAATAATTGTCTTATTTGTCTCATATGTGTTCAATGTATTCAGATATCGTAAAGAAAATTCAGTAGGCTACAATGGTGAGAGGAAATGGTCGTAGATTTCCTCGCAGACACTGTCACTCAAGGGCACCTCCAATGGAAAGGAATTCGGGGACAGAAAACTCTGAAGAAAATGAAGAGAGGGAAAATAGGGAAGAACTTAACCCTCTCAATAAAAGTGGAAATCAGGTGAGAGACAATGAAGAATCTCTACTGTCGGGTTAGACACACACAAACTCTTAAACCCTAATGGCAAATTTGGTCACCCACATGGAGCCACAACAGAAGAAGTTCTTCGACGAAATGTTGAAAATGTTTAGGCCACCTGGGGCTGTACCGACACATGCAAATATGCCATCCGTAAACACAGAAAATGCAAATACGGTACTGGTGGGGGTTAGTATAGCTACTGAGGGATAACAACAACCGAACCAACACAACACTGTTCCCCAACCAATTATAGGGACACCCACCCCTAACGAGGAACAGGGTGCATATCAGGGTGCATATCATGGTGGTTATCAGGGAGGGAATCAGAGTGGTTATTCAAATCAGCCGCAATGGTATGGTCAAACAATGTATGGACAAGCACCATATGGACAGAGTAGTCTTTCTAGAGCGGTGGATGGATTTCTAAAGTTAAAACCACCAATTTTTACAGAAAAGCCATGGAAACCACTATGGCCAGCACAATGGATCGCCAAGATGGAAAAAAACTTCCGTTTGCTGGAGTGTTCAGATGAGGAGAAAGTGTTATATGCCACCCATATGTTGAAGGAAGAAGCCAATGAATGGTGAAACTCGACCAGAGCATATTTGGAAACAAAGCACCGTATAATCACTTGGGCCATATTCAAAGAGGCCTTCTTTGAAAAATACTTTCCAAGGAATTTCTGTGACCAGATGGAAAAGTAGTTCCTCAATCTACAGCAGTCTCAAATGAACGTAGAGGCATACCAACAGAAGTATGAGGAATTGTTTTTCTTCACTCCAACCAGTATGCAGGAGGAAGAAACTAAGACCCGTCATTTCACAATGGGTCTTCGGGGTGTCATAAGAGAACATGTGTTGGGGCGAGGACTGAGAATCTATAATGAAGTAGTACAGGTGGCTCGAGTCATTGAAGCAAGCCAGAGAGATAGCTTCTTTGCACAGAATAGGGGTCTAAAGAGGCCTAACCCTGAGGTCTAAGGCGGAAGAAGCAACAAACCATATCGTCCATTCAGGCCACCAGCTAGCACTGTGCCACCCAGACCTGTTCTTGCAGTGACACAGCAGGCAACGGGACAGAACACTAGTGTAAAGTGCTTCAATTGTCAACAGGTGGGTCACTATGCCAGAACATGCCCACTACCAAAGAGTGAACCGCAACAAGGCAAAGTTTATGCCGTTACTACAGAGGAAGCAGTCGCATTACCTGATGTAGTTACTGGTATGATTCTATACTTACTCCTTAGTTACTGCATTAATTGTTTGAGCATATAGAACTAAAGGAAAAATTAAAACCTCAGGTACAGTAAATATAGTAGGGGTACCCGCCAGAGTCCTATTTGACTCAAGGGCCACCCATTCCTTTGTGTCAGTATCATTCGGAAAAGGACTAGATCAACCCATCAAAACTTTGGAACTAAGTCTGTTAGTTCGATCCCCCATGGGAATGGAAGTGGTATTAGAAGAGTATTATGGGCCTTGCCCAGTACATATTGAAGGACGAGAGTTGGAAGCCAATCTAGTCCAGCTTGAAATGCCAGATTTCGATGTCATTCTGGGAATGGACTGGTTATCTCAGCATTTAGCAAGCATGTTATGTGCTGAGAAGAAGTTAGTTTTCAAGGACAGTGAAGGAACGAAGTTCAACTTTAATGGGACTAAGTTGCCTAGGAAGAGAAAGCTTATACTCTCAGCCCTAAAAGCAAGGAAGTGCTTAGAGAAGGGGGGAGTAGGATACCTTGTATCAGTTATGGATGTGACCGCTGACTTGCCAAAAATGGAGGATATTGAGGTAGTATGGGAATTTCCTGATGTATTCCCAGAGGACTTACTCGGATTACCACTAGACAGGGCGATTAAGTTTGTGATAGATCTCCTACCAGGGGTGGTGCCTGTGTCTAAAGCACCCTACAGGATGGCTCCCACAGAGTTGAAGGAGTTAAAAATCCAACTGCAAGAATTATTAGACAAGGGCTTTATAAGGCCGAGTATCTCACCTTGGGGAGCACCTGTGCTATTTGTCAAGAAGAAGGATGGTAGCGTACGTCTTTGTATGGACTATCGAGAGTTAAACAAGCTCACCATCAAAAACAGGTACCCGCTACCTAGAATAGATGACTTGTTTGATCAACTGCAAGGTTCAAGTATATTCTCAAAGATTGATCTGAGGTCAGGGTATCATCAACTCAAGATCAAGGAGGCAGACATCCCCAAGACAGCTTTCAGAACAAGATATGGACACTATGAGTTCCTTGTGATGTCCTTTGGGTTGACCAATGCACCTGCATCCTTTATGGAACTAATGAACCGAGCATTCCATGACATGTTGGACACGTCGGTTATAGTATTCATAGATGATATTTTAGTATACTCCAAGGACAAGGAAACACATGCAATACACTTAAGAGCGGCATTATAAAGACTAAGAAGAGAGAAGCTCTATGCAAAGTTCAAGAATGTGAATTTTGGCTAGACGAAGTGGCCTTCTTGGGTCACATGGTATCTACTGAAGGAATTAAGGTGGATCCCAACAAAATTTTAGCCATAGTAGGATGGGAGGCGCCGAAGACAGTTGCTGAAATTCATAGCTTCCTAGGCTTAGCTGGATATTACAGAAGGTTTGTGGAAGATTATTCCAGGATTGTCGTTCCACTCACCAGGTTGACCAAGAAGGGGGAGAAGTTTGTATGGACCGAAGAATGTGAGAAATGCTTTCAGACACTGAAGTCAAGACTGGTCTCAGCACCTATCGTGACTATTCGTGCTCCAAGCCTTCTATTCACACTGTATCCAGATGCTTCAGGTTTGGGACTGGGATGTGTACTGATGCAAGGAGAACAGGTGATCGTCTATGCCTCAAGACAACTGAAGGAGCATGAGAAAAACTACCCTACTCATGACCTAGAATTGGCAGCAGTTATTCATGCTATCAAAACTTGGAGGCACTACCTGTATGGTGAGAAATTTCAGATTAAGTGTGACCACAAAAGCCTGACATATCTTTTCACCCAAAAAGACCTGAACATGAGGCAGAGGAGGTGGATAAAATTACTCAAGGACTACGACTGTGACATTCAGTACCATCCTGGTAAAGCAAATATTGTAGCTAATGCTCTGAGTAGGAAATGGGCATCGAACCCCGAAGCAGGGCCAAGTACAAATGCTGCTTTGTGTGCTGCAGTTTTTGACTCATTAGAAAATGAAGAACAACTCTTATTAAAGTCAGCAGACGATCCAGTTGACCAAGGATTGATACACAAGTTCACCCTTATGTTTGCAGCACTGAAGATTTTGCCTGACCTGAAAGAGGAGTTAAAAGCAGCAGTCCTACAGGACCCATACCTCAGGACAGTGCAAGAAGATTTGAAAAAGGGTCGAGCCAATTCTGATTTCACCTTGGATGTAGACAAAGTACTCAGATATCATGGACGGTTATGCATACCTGAGAATGAAAACCTGAAAATCAGAAACCAAATCATGTTGGAAGCTCACTCCACTCCTTATTCAGTACATCTTGGAAGCACTAAGATGTACCACGACTTAAAGAGGTTGTACTGGTGGAGGGGTATGAAAGCAGATGTGGCTAGATATGTATTTCAATGTCTAAACTGTCAGCAAGTCAAAGTGGAAAGACAGAGGCCTGCAGGCTTATTGCAACCATTACCTGAGCCAGCATGGAAATGGGATTGCATTACCATGGATTTTGTCACTGGCCTACCTATGACTCCGAGGTCAGTGAATGCAGTTTGGGTAGTTGTAGACCGCCTCACCAAGACTGCAAGATTTATCCCTATCAGACCGCAATACACCATGGACAGATTGATAAAATTATATGTGGAAAATATAGTCAAACTCCATGGTGTCCCAGAGAGTATAGTATCTGATAGAGATCCACGCTTTACATCAAAGTTCTGGGAGGGACTATAGAAGGCCATGGGGATGAAACTAAAATTCACCACAGCCTTCCACCCTTAAACAGATGGTCAGTTAGAGAGGACCATCCAGTCCTAGAAGATATGCTTCGAGCATGTGCTATCGACTTTAAGGGGGCTTAGGATGAGAAGCTTTCACTCATCGAGTTTGCCTACAACAATAGCTACCAGGCTACGATCTAGATGGCTCCATATGAGGCCTTGTATGGTAAGAAATGTCGGACACCATTGTTATGGGATGAGGTTGGAGAAAAATGGATCGTAGGACCAAAATTTGTTGAGGAAACTTACAAAGTAGTAGATCAGATCAAGAACAGGGTAAAGACAGCTCAAGTGCATCAAAAGCACTATGCTGATAACAGACGCCGAGACCTCGAATTCACCATAGGTGATAAAGTGTTTTTGAAGGTATCACCAGTAAGAGGCCTAAAGCGGTTCGGGAAGAAAGGAAAATTGTATCCTAGATATGTGGAACCATATGAGATTCTGTCTCGATGTGGCAAAGTGGCTTATCAACTTGAATTGCTACCAGGCGATGTCTAGTGTTCACAATGTCTTCCACGTGTCCTTACTGAAAAAGTACGTGAGAGATCCTTCACATATTCTTGTTGCAGACCCCCCAGATTTAACAGAAGACTTGACCTTCGAGGTGGTACCAATCAAACTAATTAGTCAAAAGACACAGCAGCTTCAAAGGCAAGCTATACACTATGTCAAGGTAGTTTGGAAGAGTCAGGATGTAGAAGAAATCACCTGGGAGGAGGAGGATGCCATGCGACAAGAATACCCTCATCTTTTCAACTCTGAAGGTACATACAATTTTGGGGATGAAATTTCTTTTAAAGGTGGGGGAATTGTGAGACCTACATGTAAATTTCAGGGATGAAATTTCTTTTAAGGGTGGTAGAGTTGTAAGAACCGTGCTCTGAAAACCCAGTTTAACCCATGGTTTATATTGTGACAGGTCTCCCAATCATAACTGGATCGGAAGGCCAGGCCGGGTGATGAACCATGAGATCCATGTATGAGAAACGAAGTGTAAAAACATATTTTTACATACCGGTCTTAGTACTGGTTGCAGTCAGAGTGAGACCGGTATGTGCGACCGGTATGTGCAAAATCGGCTGGAGACGGACTCCAGCGGGTCCCATACTCCGAATCAAAAATTAAGAAATTTCTAGACGTGGGAGACCTTCCTAGAATGGTCTCCCACTATATATATGCACCTCAACACTCCTTAGATCCTTCCAAACCTTATCAAATCCTAGGCCATCTGGAAGAGATCTGAGAATGAGCAAGGAGGAAGGACACCGCGCAAGAAGGATCTTTCCATTGGAGGAGCACGTCGCCATCCAATAAACACCGGTAAGTGCTCGACCTCCTTAGTGATGTAAGGATTTTGGATCCGAGCCATGAAACGACGCAATGATCCAAAATCCTAGAACCTCCAAAACCCTAGTTCTCATTGAGATCCAATCTGGGAATGATGCGACGAAATAGTTGAAACCTAGATGACTAAATGAGTATTTGGACCTTAGAATGGTTTAGGAAAAACCCTAAAAACCAAGCCGATGATCGATGGGGGAGGAAGGTCCGAGATCAAGCTCTCGGACCCATACCGCTGGACCTAACCACTGGACAATAAGTCCTGCGGTATGGTCCTGCAGTATATACCGCTGGACATACCGGCTGAACTATAACGTCCTGCTGTATGGGCCTGTGGTATATACCACAGGCGCATACCGGTCTCGCTCAGAGTGAGACCAGTATATAGCGCAGAACATACCGGTCTCAGTATAGTGAAACCGGTACTGCGACCGGTATACTTACCGAGGCCTGATTGCTTGGCCAAACTTAGTTCTGACCAACTGTAACCCTAATAATTTGATTCTAACCTATAAGTATGATCATGTAGGACCTGTAGACAGCGTAAGTGAACTCTGTGATGCAGAACGGACTTGTTATCATGTGTCAGGTAAGGGACAAGACCCCAAACCCTAATTAACTAAATAACAGTAAAACTGTTGCGATCACATTTGTATCTATGTTTGTTGTTTGTTGTTTGTGCATTTCATATGCCATTTAGTTATTTAAATTCTTATTACCTGTTCATGCATATTCGTATGCTAGGATGTTGTTTGTTTAGGCATGTGAATGTTTTTAGTTAGTGTGTGGAATGTGAAGGGGAGTGGAGCCCTGGATACATCCTCACACTAACACCTTTTTGTATCACCGTCTACCTTAGCGGGCTTGGTGCAAATAGGGTATCAGGGGGAGGACGTGGGATTGTGGCTCCGCCTGCCCACCAGACTCGAGCCCTATCTCTATGTCGTAGGGAGCTGTGCTGGGGTAGGGCCATAGATACTGTATTGACATATAGGACTGGTTAGAAATGGAACCCACTTGCAAGCCCTTGCCAACATGGGTTTAGGTGTTGGTGCGGTGTAGGGTATCAGGGGGAGGACATGGGATGGTGGCTCAGCTTGCCCGTCGGACTCTAGCTCTATCTCTATACCAGAGTGAGTGATGTGGGGCAACAGCAGTAGTGTGGATTGTAGCCTGACTGTTGGGTGTGCTCACACTCTCGTGCATGGAGGTGCAGTGGTCGCCAAACCTTACCATAGCATTTTACAAGTTATACCTGACCCAATTGTAATGTTATCTCATGCATTTTTTATGTTGCATTGGTCTTGTACTTACTGAGCTAAGTTGTGAGCTCACCCGAATATATATTCTTTCTTTTCAGATTTTGATGCAGGGTAGTTGATGACTTTATGGCTGCTCCAGTGTACGGTACAGTTGCCGCTATTGACACACAGGCAGTAGAGGACGAGCATGACGCCTCATGCGAGTGCTCATTCTGTCTGTTCCTTTAGAGATGGTTATTTAAAAATAATACATTGTAATAATTTATTATTTAAGTTTGTGAATGATGGCATAATTGGATAATTATTTTATTTACAAATATAGAGCTCAGTTCATTTATCTATTTAATTCCGTTGCTATTTATTACTCCCTGATTATGTTAGATTGCTTGGAATGGTTTGTTGACACGGTCTATTGAGATCCTGGTGTGAGCCGTGGTTTGGAGATGGTTTACTCACACTTCTGGTTAAGTCGGAATTGGGGTGTGACATAAGATGTACACAAGGCCTTACCCCAACATCTTTTAGTACGACACAGATGTCACACCCCAATTCTGGTTTAACCAGAATGGTGTGATAAACCATCAATAAACCAATGGTTTACTCAGGATCTCGTATAGGTCGTACCCACCATATCAAACCACACACATTCCACATTAATAATCATAGGTAATAAACAAATAAGTGAAAGTCTTACAGATAATGAACTGAGAGTTTAACAGTGATAAATAAGTATTTAATCCAATTATCTTCAAACCACAAGACATAAAAATAAATAATCAATTACACATTTGATGTTCAAATTATAATTAAATTTAAGCAAAAACACATTGGTTGCACTCGTATGATGAATCATGCGCATCTTCTTCAGCTTCTACATCCATTGCAACAATATATCCATACATCGACGCATTCATATATTCTTCAACGGTAGGACCTGCATCATCAACTAAAAATATTCGACGTCGAAAGGGTGAGCACACATCACGGCTCAGTGAGCAAACAAAACAATGCAACAAACATATACATGCATTCGATTCATATCTTTGGTCTGATTTTTAAGTTTGTAATATGCTATAAAAAGGTTTGGTGGTCGCCGCACCTCTATACATGAGTGTGTGAATCCGCCCAATGGATCAAACACCATTGCCGTACCACATGCACCCACCATGGAATAGAGATAGAGCTAAAGTGTCCGGATCAAACACCGCCAACACTTCCCCTGATGCCCTACCTATACCAACACGTAATCCCCTATTGGCGAGGGCTTGCAAACTGGGCTCGCAACTAACCAATCCTAATGCCAAACAGTATATCCAAGGCCTCACCCCAGTATCCCTCAATACTTCCATAGAGATAGAGCTAAGGCCTCCCGACAGAGTCAGAGATCATACGGTCCGAGACCATCTCCCCTGATGTCCTACGACGTAATAGTTCTGCTAAGGTAATAGTGAAACGATGATGTTAGTGGGCAAGACTTGAGTAGAGATAGAGCTGGTGATGAGGTCGAAGACCACCATGCCACGTCCTCCCCCTGATGCTCCACTCACATCCAACACACCAACCACATACATATATTCACATGCCTATTCCTAGCATCATCATCATCATCATGTTATAAATAAACGAAATTAAATATGCATGGACAATAATAGCAGGAATATTGGATGACATGTGAGATGCACATTACAAGCATACAAGCATAAAATCAATAATGGCATTGGACTCAATAAAAATAAGCAGTTTGTTATTAACCAATTAGTTTAGGTCTTGTTCCCTCACCTGTTAGCAATACTCGATGTCCTTCCAAGTCTTGAAATTCTCTTTGAATTGATTTAACAACCTAAAAGTTATATGAATTTAAGTTAGGGTTCAGATGTGACATGTTACAGTAGTCAAAAATTGAAACAGAACATTGATAGGTGTTTGATTAGTCCTATGGTCTCATGCTGTATCGACCTTACTGTCTACGGTCGATACCCTACGGTCACATATGGTGCGACCATTCCTGCAACCATATGATTTCTGAAATCTTTCCGAATGCCTATGGTCGATCCTCTGGTCATACTGGTCATGCTATGGTCGATCGTATCTGCGACCTTGAGATTTCTGGTCACAGACTACATGCAATTCGAGTTCTTCTTGGGTCAATTCTTCTGATCTTCAATGGGGTTTATTCTAAGGTCATCCTATGGCCATCATTAGTAATTTCTTATCAACCCTAATCATCAAATTCACTCCTCATGGTTCTCCTTGGGATTTTTTCAAAGAATTCACATAGATCATAATAGGTTGATATTGCATATCTTCCATAGAAGTCTTATTCCTTAGAGTTTACATCTCTAGAGATTCGTTTCATACCTTTGCCTGTGATAGAGAGCCAATATCTTCTCAGCAAATTCTTCTCCTTAGCTTTTTTCTCTTCTCCTTCTCTTCCTTCTCTTTCTCTAGGGTTTACTAATGTTTTAAAAGAGTGAAAAAGGGCTGAGGAACGTCCTTTATATAGAGGAAAACTCTCCATAAAAAGTCCTCTTTCAATTAGGAAAGCAATCCCTTAGTTTAGGAAGTTTCCAAAACTCGGAGTCTAATCTGGGTTTTCACGGTCGATTATATGGAATTATATGGTTTCATAAACCATCGATCGTAGGGTCGAAATCATCGACCGTGGGGTTCTGGATTTGAGATTTTTGTTCCCTTCCTTAGGGTCGACCATACCTACCCAGGCATGTGACCTTAGGTATGTTTTTAGTGTTTTTAACTCGATTCTCATACCTGGTTTGTGATCTATCTTCACACGTTCGGTCCACTTGATCTAGAAATGATGGGAAGACTTGACACGACACGGTTAGACCAAGTTAGTGGAGTGTTGGTCTTACACCTAATTATTACAATTTGTTATCGACTTATATGGAAATTCTGCACACTCTCATGGTGTTGGATCCGATCTACCCAATCTATGATTGTAGATTTGACCTCAACACAACCTAACCTTCTACACAATAAGGGACTTATCATTAGTTCCTCAATATTGTGGGTTGGAAACCGACAATAACTCTTCTCTGTAGAGCCTTCCTCCTTTTCAAGTTTCTTCCTCTCCAAGCCTTCCTCTTCTCCACTCTTTTTCACAATTCTAGGGTTTAGGGATGTTCAAAAGAGTAAGAATAGGTAGAGAGATGTCACTTTTATAAAGGGTAAACTTCCATAGAGGGTGGGATTCCAATTAGGAAGAAGTCATATTCAAACTTGGAAAGTTTTCTAAACTTGGAGTCAGTTTTTGGGCTTGACTGGTTGATTGTCCGGTCACCTAATCCGCAGATCGGATAAACTTATTTGTCCGATCGAACAACCTAGGAAAGATTAGTTTCTTTACTAGGCTTTGTGGTTCCTTCATCCAGTTAGTTCGCTTGAGTCGGTTACGATAGGAAGACCTAGCACTGTCACACCCCAATTCTAGACTAACCAGTGGTGTAATGAACCGTCAATAAACTAACGGTTCAACCAGGATCTCGTATAGGCCATACCCATCATATCAAACCAAACACATTCCACGGTAATAATTAGAGATAATAAATTAACAAGAGAAAGTCTTTATAAATAATAAACTGAGGTCTAACAATGATAAATAAGTAATTACATCCAATTATCTTCAAACGACTCAAGACAATAAAGTAAATAAACCATTACATGTTTCGATACTCAAACATAACTAAACTAATAAAAAACACATTGATTGCACTCGCATGACGGAGCATGCACATCTTCCACAGCTTCTACGTCCATAGCCTCCATGTGTCCATATGACGGTGCGTTCACATAGTCTTCTACAGTAGGGCCTGCATCATCAACTAAAAATATTAGACGTCGAAAGGGTAAGCACACATCATGGCTTAGTGAACAAACAAAATAATGCACAAACATATGCATGCATTCAATTCATATCTTTGGTCTGATTTTAAGTTCGCAATTGTGCTATAGAAAGGATTAGCGGCCACCATACCTCTATACATGAATGTATGAATCCGCTTAATGGATCAAACATCATTGCCATCCCACATGCACCTACCATGGAATAGAGATAGAGCTTAAGTGTTCGGATCATACACCACCAATACTTTGCTGATGCCCTACCCATACCAATACGTAAGCTCCTATTGGCAAGAGCTTGCAAACTGGACTCGCAACTAACCAATCCTAATGCCATCCAAATATATCCAAGGCCTCACCCCAGCATCCTTCAATATGTCCATAGAGATAGAGCTAAGGCCCCCGGATAGAGTCAAAGGTCACATGGTCTGAGACCACCTCCCCTGATGCCCTACAACGTAATAGTTTCACTAAGATAATGGCGATATGACGATGTCAATGTGAAGCGTGGTTTAGGGATCAAACACCCTTCCCTATACAGCACACCAACCGCATTCACAAACACATGCCTATTCCTATCATCATCAATCAACATGGTAGTAACAATAAAGTAAATATGCATGAATAAGAATAGTAGTAATATTGGATGACATGTAAGATTTACAATACAAGCATACAAGCATATAATCATTCATAACATTAGACACAGTAAAGTAAAAGTAGTTTGCTATTAACCAGTTAGTTTAGGTCATGTTCCTTCACCTGTTAACGATATTCAACCTGATATTCGATCTCCTTCCAAGCCTTGCTAACCACTTTGAACCAATTTAACAACTTAGGAATTATGTAAATTTAAGTTAGGATTCATGTGTAATATGTTACAGTAGTCGAAAGTCTAATCTGACTATTGATAGGTGACTAATTGGCCCTATGGTCTCATGCCTGTGTCGACCATACCACGTACAATCGATCCCACGGTCGCACTATTTACGACCACACCTGCGACCATACGTTTCTTGAATTTTCCTGAATGACTGTGGTCGACTCTCTGGTCACCCTATGGATGAACATAGTTGCGACCATACAATTTCTGGTCAATATTACTTTCAATCCGAGTTCTTCCTGAGTCAATTTCTCGGCTCATTACCTGGGTTCATCCTAAGATTATCCAATGGCCATTATTTACGGTTTCTCATTAACCATTATCCCTAACCCATCCCTCATGATTATCCTTGAAATTTACTCAAAGGATCAAATGGATCATAATGGTTCGACATCCCTAATCCAAAATAGAAAACCTTATTCAATAGGATTTACATCTACAGAGATAAGTTTCATACCTTGGCTTACAGTAGAAAGCTAGAATCTTCTCTGCAAAACCCTCTTCTTAACCTTTTTCTCCTTCTCCTCTTCTCCTTTTCTTCCTTTCTCTTTCTCCCTTAGGTTTTTATTCATATGGTTGGTCCACTCGATCCAAAAATGATGGGAAGACCTAGCACGATACGGTTAGACTCGATTAGTAGAGTGCAGGTCTTACAAGCATGACACGGTTAGAACGGATTAGTGGAGTGTGGGTGTTATAATTACTCCTTTTAAATTTGGAGTAGGCCAAAAATGCTTCATTGTCTGAGAAATAAATTTGGCCAATCTCAGGAATTGGGTTTTCAAACCTTTGCATCTCATCCTTCATATGAAAAGCGTTTGATACAACGTTGGCTCTGGTCAATGGCACCCTTTCTAATAAAAAGGTCTTTATATCTGAAACGATGGCTGATGACGTCAATAAACACGATTACATGACTACAGACCCATATTTCTTAGATTACTTCACCATCTATTGACATGCATAGTAAAAGTAAAACATTATTCAATAGTGGGAACGCACTTGAAGCTTCATGAGCGAACCACTAAGAATGTCGATATAATGAAACAACCACGGCTTCAAAAATTCCTTCTAGCTGCAATCTTCTGCTATTTGGCTGAGGCAAAATAGTTAGTTTCCTCCAAAATATCACGCTTTTGTTGAGCGCAAATATTAATTTCATCGATCTATTGCCTCATCTTGTTTGATTTTTGGTGATTCTGCCGTTGATATTATTTTTGGGGTTAAATCCCTATCAATGTGTTTTTGATAAATAAATACCACACAACCAAAAGGGATTGCATATACATTCTTCCTTCAAATCCTTTACCCTGTATAGCTTCCTCTGCAAGCATCGACAGAAGTGCTGCTGACAATGAACTTACAATGTAACTAGGGCAAGATTAACTTGTTAGCCCTCAACTAAAATTCATTACCTACCTCTAAAACACATGCCAGTAAAATGGCAAGAAAACTTTCCTAGATCAGTGCACTATGTAGATATTAACTCAGAATATACCCAGATCTTACATACAAATGGGGGCCTTTTTGATTGGTTACAGACTCAGTGACACCAACCGTGGTGCCTGGTAGTGTGTCCATGCATCAATTTTAATTAAGTATTTCTTTACTAATCTAATTAATAAACTATAGCCGGGGTAACTAAAGTTTGATCCTACAGAGAATGATTTGATTAAAATTTATATTTTGCTGCTTACAGTAACAAAGGGGGGTTTTGGTTGGTTGAATCAAACTGAAAATAAACAGATAGAATTTAAATGAAAAAGTAGTTAGATGAGAAGATTCGGTTCTTAGTTCAATCTCCACCCACACATGCAATGATTAAAATTAATCACAACATTAATCTCTTCCTCACAATTAGAATTAAAGACCCTAGATAACAATAAGCTCTGTTACCCGAGTTTTTCCTTGATTATCTCCACTGAAACAAGTTCTTCAAAAAGATCTAACCATTGAACAACACTAACTAAGCTCTCAACATTTAATTCAACGGTAGCATTAAGTAAGAGGAGAATAGGTCAATCTAAGCAACAATCTCTCACAAGTGGGGATTATTTAATTTAGGTTATTTCATTCACAGTGATGCGATAAAAACTTGGACATAATCATCTACTACTGTTTGCTACTTGTGATCAGAAACAGGACAATTACGGATCACAGTTCTAGATGTAGCAATCAATATCAGTCTAACTGATTCAGCAGACCATTACTGAACTATTCAGACAAACATTAGAGATGAAAATAAAAGAATAATATAAACAATTCTAATAAAAGAGAGAAGAAGAACAACGTTACTAAAAAATGATTACACCATTGATATGAGTTTAGGCTTCAAAATCTTCTAGAACCGAATGAGAAGGCTAGCTAGACATTACAATCATTTTAGAGAGAGATAGAAGAAGAATCATAAAGAGAGAGAGAGAGAGAGAGAGAGAGAGAGAGAGAGAGAGAGAGAGCCCAAAAATCCCTCCGCCCCCCTTATCAACTCCAACGCTCTATATATAGAGCACTAGAGTTCGTTGGTAGCTAGGGATGCCCGTAACGCCCCAGGTGTCCTTCTTTATTTTGAATTTTTTTTTTTTTTTTTTTTTTTTTTAAGCTTTAAATTCCTTCTTTGTTTAGAATTCTAAAATTGTTGAGTTTCCTTCCTTCAGATACCCAATCGATTCAAATTCTTCTATTGTAGGTTTCTTAAACTGAGTAGGAAACTCTTTATGGAGATTTCATCCACCGTTGAATGCTTTAATCAGATCGTGCGGCTAGGAACTTGGTTAGAGATCTTGCATGATATGCAAAAAATTAAGAATGCTATAAAATATAATCTTTTAACAATGAATTCTCGAAAACATTACAATATTCCAAACTTGTAAAATTCATTCTATTCAGTTCAAATAAGCATAAAACTTGATAAAAAAACATAATGCAAAGGGACTTAAAATATCGAATTTACACCCCTATTAGTGCCACTAAACATGACCCTTTTTTTTTAATTAAAAGAAGGGGACATTTGAGATTCTTATAAGATATTGAAAAAATTACATGCACCACCCCTAAATGTAGCATAAAGCCTCTTGAGTGATTGAATGGAATTCATCCTCCCTATTTTGAGTGGGTGGTCACAAGGTCAAAGTATGAAATTCTATTCTTTGAGAGTAATAGGAGGCATTGAGTGGGATCCAAATCGTCTCCCGTCTGGGTTTGGGCGGGAGACTGGGCGGCCCGGATGGATGGCCGCCATCTGGCACTCGGAGGGATCCGAGCCCTCCATCCGAGCCGACCCCCCAGTCGGCTCAGCTTGTCGACTGGGGGGTCGGCTCGGATGGAGGGCTCGGATCCCTCCGAGTGCCAGTTGGCGGCCATCCATCCAGGCCGCCCAATCTCCCGCCCAAACCACAGGCGGGAGACGATTTCTTTGCCATTGAGTGAGCTGCCCTGTTAGTGCTGGTTCCTCAAGAAGGTACTTTATTGGATCCATTCTAGAAACCATCATCACAGGATGGGCAAGCATGTAATGTCTCAGGCGCTTCGTTGCCCATAGAATGGTAGAGCGGGACAAATGTTTTGGTCTGTAAATTCTCAAAGAATGTTGTAAGCATCTTAATTACAACTTCTTTGGGTGTCTTTAGTCATTTAAACATGAACAACGTAACAGTACTTTCTACTAATCAAATATGAACATGAAGGATAAATCCAAGAGACTAACCCCAATAAATCATTTCAAGTATCTACCATCGACAAAAGGAGTTCATATACCCGCTCTATAATCCAAGCATGAGATCACGACAAGCAATCACGACAAGCAAAGCCTTGACAAGTCCGATATTATACCTTTCTTATAATCAGAATTACCGATCTAATTTCACAGTTTGATCTTACTGCCATTCTAGTCTGAACATATGCATGTGTGGAGCCCTTTTTTGTGTTTCCTAGCAAATAATTTCTTCATACGTCAACACATCCATCTTTGGCTAGTAATGCAGAGATAGTTTCTTGTTATCTTTTTCTTCATGACATCAAGGCATTTTTGTCTATCAATGATCAGTATTGGAATTGGAATATGAATATGAAGGCTTCCTTTCAATTTACCTAGGTTTGTGCAGTCACCACTTTTTGCCTTTCCACAAGCTCATCAATATAGGAATCGAGCCTTAATCATGATATAGAAAAGTAAAATGAAATAGAAAAAAATAATTACATAACACAAAGTTTAATGTGGTTTCACTAGATTTTTATTTCACTATCAATGGAGAATAGAGTTATACTATAAATTAAAATAACCCACGTGTAGCTGATCAACACGTGTCAAGAGCACATCAGGGAACGAGGTCAGGAGTAGCACAGTCCCAAAACAATTGTGAATCCCCATAGCAATGACCCTATGTTCCCAGCCGCTGCCAAATGCAGAAAAGGCACTTTGCCTCATTACGGTGCTATTGATAGTTAGGTATTCACACGGTAAAAGGATCTGATAATTTATTCTATTGCAAATTTTTTTTCAGTGGGTATATTCTATCGCATTTTTTTTGGGTAAGTAGATATTTTATTAAAACTTAGAGGGAAAGGAGAGCATGGACATTCAACCACTAGAAGAGAAAACCCCCTATGGATCCGGGAAGACTGGAAATAGAGAAACAAGGCTCATGGCCAAACGCCAAAGTAGAAGGAACAGACCTCCCTCCTCCAAAGACAACTAAGTAATGTCAAGATTATTCTACCGCATATTACTTTTTCTACACCAAACATTTATTATTATTGTTTGGTTCTCTAACTTAGGCATTAGAGAGGCACTGTCGGACCCGGGTCCGACCCTCTCCTTGTCTGGATCTTATTCATTGTAGCGTAGGTCTCCCACCTGACGGAATAGTCCAGATTTCAGCGGCAATAGGTTACAACGACCACTTGTCCTCAAGCTTCGGATTGTTCGGATTCTACAGGATCTTAATGGCTCTTCAAATCAGCCCACAAACTTATGTGACCTAAAACAAGACAGAAGGCTAATCCCAAAACTCATCACACAAGAAAGGGAAGCACAAAATAAGCATCTTCTATCACTGTTTCTTTCTTTCACTTTAGAAAGAATAATTCAATCCTTGTGTTCGGCCTAATGGCTTCTGGAGTATCCCATGACTTACACTCTTCATCAAATTGGCTACCCAACCCAAACCACTGCTGTCATGTAATAATTGAATCTTGACAATTCCCTCAAAACATGCATGCCTGTACTTACTGTTCTGAGAAAAAGTTTTCTACTCTCCTATCAAGTCTTGTATCTTTTGCATATATTCACCACGGATAACCCTAGGTCTTCCACTTTCAGCCGCAACAAAAGACTTTAATCTTAAATAAAGCAGATGGAAAGATTCCATGGTCAATACTGGTGATGATGTTCTTCCAGAACTTAGGTGATCTTTCTCATTTAGCTTCATAACCAGAGAAGAAAAAGATCAAGTAGGAAGATGATAAATTATTCTGAAAAATTTGGCAGGATGTAATTATATAGGAAAGATATGAGTTTATTAGATTATATAAGCTGGTATATTGGAGTGGATGAATTATGAAGAGATCAGAGAGAGGGAAACCAAGTTTGGGGAGTGGAAATATCACTGACTGCATGTGCTCATAATGCAAGTTACGGCAGCCTTTCATGTTACAGTATCTCCATGAGATCTCAATACATCATTGCTAAGTGGACGAATTCCTGTTGATGTAACACAGTATCTCAATTTTGAAGATCTGTTTGGAGCTTCAGATCTTGTATAGAACCTTTTGAGTGATCTATTTTGTTCACATTTCTGTCACTGTATGTGTCAATCACTCATAACTGGGTGCTGTGTTACATGACATTACGTACGCAGAGTGATGATATGGAGAGAGAGAGAGAGAGAGAGAGAGAGAGAGAGAGAGAGAGAGTCCAAAGGTCCGATGTATATGGAATGGTGAGGAATGACCCCTTATTAGTTCCTTGTGTTTTCAATTATTCATATATTTTTCAAATATTTTTTTTTGTAAATTTGTTATTATTTTTTTTTTTTGGTTTTTAAAGTTTTTTTTCCTTGGTCAGCTCAGTAGGAGTTGAGATTGGTATGAGTTGGGAGATCTAAGAGTTAGGAGGTGGGTCGGTGTCATTTAATTGTTGATACCGATTAATGTCAAGTAAGAAAACCCAAGAAATTTCAACCGAAACAAGTACCCTGTGAAATTTATTTAGGCTACTCAGAGAAGCTCCCTAGAATCTAAATAGACCGTCCCATGGAAACCTCTCCAAACATCCCCTTTCTTATTGGTAATCGATCAGTATAATGTCTAAGCAAGTAGAAGATACATATGGGACGTCCTTTAATATGTGATAGTAAATAATGACTAAACCAACTCCATATGTCCTAATAAACTAAAAGCCACACCACCAGTACCACAAACCTTCCACCTCAAACTATTGGGCTGTGAAAGAACTGTAAACCCATTTAGATTTGATTCTCCTTTGTCGTTTCAATACTATAGGGTGTGTCTTTTTATAACCATAATTCTGTAATAAACATTAGAAATTTAAATTACACATACAACAGAAGTTTGTTAACAGAGATATTTCTTATCTCTTGCCACACGTAGGGTGGTTGTGATCTTGAGTGTATAAGTGATTCAAGCGATCTGAACTCTTGCTTGATGACTCCGCACACACATAGTTTGAATTTTGAAGTTTTAATCTACGTTATCCTTTATACGCACCCTCAAGCGAAGCGGTCTATCACTGACTATAAGCTTGCCCCTTAGTAATCGAAATCTTGGTCTTGGTAACCCTTTGGTGAAGTTATCAGCAATTTGATCAGTATTAGGAACAAACCGAATGAGTAGGCGACCTGAAACAAATTATTCACATACGAAGTGGTAGTTGATCTTGGTGTGTTTCGTAGTTGGATGGAATATTGGATTTGCTGCTTGATACGTGGCGACATTATCATCACAATAAATCATAGGTGTTGAGGAGAGAATGCCAAGATCACTCAGCAATTGTTGAACCCGTAAGAGTTTAGCCTAGGGATTTGCAAGGCCTTTATATTCTGCTTCTGTTGAAAACGGGTTACTGGGTTACTGTATGTTGTTTCTTGGAGTTTCACGAAATGAGATTATTTCCTAGGAAAACACAGAATTCACTAGTGGATCGCCGATCATAGGTGCATCCAGCCCAGTTGGCGTCCGTATAAGCTGTGAGTTGGATGGAAGAAGAAGGCCAAATTTGGAGCCCGAGTCCAACAGTCTCTTTCAAGTACCTCAATATTCGCTTGACAACCCCCATTTTCTGTGGTTGGTTTGTGCATGAATTGACAAACTCGATTGACAGAGAATGGTCAAATATTGAAGTGCACCTACCATACTTCGATACATAGTGATATCTTCAAAGGCATTTGAGATATCCTGAACTGAAGTACAAGTCGAGCATTGAGTAGGCATAGGTTTTGTAGCTGCCATGTTGGCCTTGAGAAGAAGATCGAGGGTATACATTGATTGGGACAGATGTATACTCATAGAATCATGTATGACTTCCATTCCTAGAAAGTAATGAAGATCTCCGAGGTCCTTGATAGCAAATTCGCTGCCAAGTGCAGAAATTACATTGTTGATAAATCTTGGGCAGGTTCCAATGACGATGATATCGTCAACATAAATAGAAGATATTTCTGCCACACCTTCACAAATAGTGTAGTGTTGGATAGGGATGACATAAACCCTTGAGACAGCAGAAAAGATCCTAGCCGATGATACTAGGCTCTTGGGGCTTATTTTAAGCCATATAGGGCTTTCTTTAAATAACAGACATGTGTAGTAGGGTAAGCTGGGTCGACGAAGCCTTGTGGTTGTGCCATGTAAACGTTTTCAGACAATGTCCCATTTAGAAGCGCATTGTGCACATCTTGTTGGTGAGTGGTCCATATACAAGACACTGCAAGTGATAAAATAATACCTATTGTTGTAGGTTTGACAACCGGACTGAAATTATCAAATTCATTACTCATAGCTTCTCACCATTTAAGGTTTTTACTTGCAACTGTGTATGAGCTTAGTTCGTGCTCTGTGGGTGGTAGGGTGGATGAGTAAATGGAACAGAGGGGATGCTCAGTGGTCATGAGGTTGAGTTTATTGACTAGTTTTTCTAATGCCAACCCTTGACCTTGTAACCATTTGATGGGGAATTGCAGCAACGGGAGAAGGTAAAGTAGAGGTTGGATGAGAATCTAAAGGAGTAGGTGGCGAAGAGGGTGGTAAGGTGATGAACTTGATATGACACTGAGAGGGGGGATGAATCAGTGTCTGAAAATTCTCCTTAATTATTTACTGCTGCCCAGAGCTGATGAAGACCTAACTTTTCACACACACACAAGCGCATGCAAATCTACCTCACTACCACTCAGTGGTCAGGTCTACCAGATTTGCACACTCACCCTGCAATCCATTCCACGCACTCCAAAATATATAGGAAAATAAAAACAGTCCACAACACAGGATATACGTGGTTCACCAACACAGTGTGTGATGGCTAGTCCACGGAGTAATGTCCACGGGCTCCGTATATACTCAATACACTTTTTTTTGCTGTCTACATAGCAGGGAGTACATACACCCAATTTATCCAGCATAAAACTAGAAGGGCACACATGTACCAGGAATTCAGGTATCAAGTACCAGTGTTCAGCACACACTGCACACCACGCTTAACTCGCACCCACGACCGGGAAGCAAATAACAAATTTTTTAGGCTTATAAATTTGCCTTACAATTTTCCCCCACTAGCTAGGTATTCAACAATTTGCACCTACGCTAGCATACAATAAATTGAAAGCAACAAATAGATAAGGAATTGAAAAACCTCACAAAGAATGCTTTCAAATGGCCAACAATATCTCTGAAGCTTCACCACTGCTCTCAGGTACTCTCCAACAACCTTCAATGATGATAGAGATCGATTCACAGAGCACACCTCGCTCACAGGCTTTCAATCTCTTCCACACAATCCATAATCACCATGACTGTAAACATAAATGCTCTACTGACCTCTCATAGGGATTTAGCACTCCATTGATGCACAGAGAAGAGGTAGTTGGTGATTGATCACTCCCACAGACATTAAACCCTAGAAAAACCCTTTGTTAAGCTTCAAAACCTTATTTTTGATTTTTCTCAGCCCTAATTTGACTCTCAACGGCGCCCAATAGATAGAGCATCCAAAAATATGGAAACTGCAACTTGAACAGACTGATTTGGAGCTCGAATGAAGAAGTTATGGTGGTTTGAAGTTCGGTCAATCAGAAAATTCGAAATGAAATCTTTCGGAGGCATACCGTGCACCTGCGCTACACGGAATCGCTGCCCGCTCCTGCGCGTTGTCGAACGCTGATTGGGTGATTTGGAATCTCCTCTACCAGCCGTCGGATAACCTTAAAAAGGTGGGATTCAATGTGCGCCATTGGATCTGGATAAATCACGTCAAGCGCGATCGGAGTTGCACGCGGCCACAAGATCAGAATCCGTCTATCGCTACACCGTATGCGTGCACCATCGAATCATAATCCTTTCTTCATGCGATGCGGAGCACCATATTAAATTGCCATCAGCCAATGAGATTGCACGCAATGGCATCTAGACGCTGCCGTCGCACTATACTCGAGCCTGCCTCAATCTAGTCCATCAGATTAGAATCTGAGCTTTGATGCTTTATCTCGGCCGCCGATCTCGCATCTACACTTTTGTTAATTGCCGAAACTGCCCCTGTATCGTATATACTCACCGAGAGCTCCTATTTTTGCCATTTTTCGACCGTTTCGACGAGAATTGCGATATCTCCCTCATCCGAACTCGGAATTGAGCGATTCAAGTTGCGTTGGAAAGCTAACTCGACGTTCTACATCTTTCCAATGCCGGATCTCCATGAACCTACTATGGGACCCACAAAAAATAGGCCAAAGTTAAAACTCTGTCAAACCTTGGAATTTAAATCCGAAACTTTGCGTGCATGCATGCCAAGTGCTGTGGGCTGCCGTGTTGGCATATCACCTTGCCACCACACCCGTGGGTCCCACTCACATTTTTTCTCTCTCCTCTTTCTCTCTCTTCAATTGCTTTTTCCAAAATATGAGAAACATGAGAAACTCTATCATATCTTCAGTAACACTGTCGCATCATCAGAAACTCGACCACATCATTAGAGAAGCTGTGCCACATCACCAGTGGGGTCCACAGTCCACAGTCACTCTCTCTCATCAAACTTGATATAGAATACCATTTAACTCGCTGCAAGCCATCTGAAACACATGTAGAACACTATAGAACACACATGCGAGGTTACTCCAGCTTTACCACTGCACTGACACTCTCTCTCCTAATTTCTTTGACTGTATGCTCACAAACACTATCACATCAGTCAAGTTGCCAACAATGACAACATAAAATCCAACATAAGGCCGACAAGGGTGAGGGCGGTGGGAAGGCCAATAGTATGAGAGAATCATGTTAATGGGGGGATATGCTGGCCATGGGTAAGGATGGTGGCAAGGGAGGTACATATTTTCAATGTTTGTTTCAAGATATAAAATATAGCGATCTCTAAGGGGGAGGGAAAAGGAACTTCGCCTTTCTTACACGTAAAATTTTATGGTAAATTTTACATCAAACCGAATGGAACCTTAAGTCCAAAGGAAAGAATCTGAAGAAAATCATTTTGGTCTCTACACTAATCAACATAAAGAAGTATCATTTGTTATCTACTTCCAATTACAAATGCTATTCAATTCTTTTTACTTTTAACAAGTATCAACAGATGGAGATCCTCCTACAAGTGCTTCGGCTCGTTTGGAAGCACATCATAGTAGTCTTTGTAAAACTCATTGCAAACTTGAGATTTTATTTGATACCCCATGAATTTATGGGATAGGCTAGTGCATTCCATTTTATTTACAACCAAACGGGACCTTCTACAGATTGCAGAAAAATAAAAAAATAAAAAATAACACACAAACCTTCAGACTTCGAAAATACGAAGGCATGATCCATGTACAAGTGATGGATCTTTTTGTTTGAGCTATGGATAAAAACCTTTTAAAATGGCGATCTAATGAACTTCTGATGTTTTGCCTTTCGGGGTTAGAAAGGATATCAGATATACATTTTGCATCATATCAAAGAAATAGGAAAACCCCATTGGAGATGTTAATTAAGGTATTAAGTAAAGTGATGGGAATAATCCCACATTTGTTAAGTATGGAACCTTGGGTGCCTTATATACTTGAGAATTCCTCCACTTACTAGTTCAAACTTCTAAGATAGAAACTTAATAGACTGCATACTTTTTTTTTTCCGTAAAAAATGGAGAAGTATAATAGTGTCATCTAGGGCAGTGCCACAACCATCAACTAGAAGGAAGTTTTAGAGAAGGATGGTAGTGAAGACAGCTACATGGGTACAACTAGAAGGGGATCTGGAGGTGAACATCCTATTTCTTGCATCAAACATCTTGTTGCAAGATTATCCACATTGCCTTCCCTAGTGTAGGGTTGTAGCTTGTGTTGTAATTGCATGAGACATAGCTTGAGCTTTGCTATTGGTGCATGTCATAGAACTCAAACATAGCTTGTGCTTTGCTATTGGTGCATGACATAGCTTGTGCTTTGCTATTGGTGCATGTCATAGAACTCAAACATGGGACTAGTCTCTTGCATCAAGGTGATGCCATGAGTACCACAACCTTGATGAACTTGATATGACACTGAGAGGGGGGGGGGTAAATTAGTGTCTGAAAATTCTCTCTTATTATTTCACTCCTGCCCAGAGCTGATAGAGATATATTCTTTTACACACACACAAGCGTGTGCAAATCTACCTCGCTACCACTCAGTGGCCAGGTCTACCAGATTTGCACACCCACCCTGCAAGCCATTCTATGCACTCTAAAATATACCAGAAAGATAAAACAATGAATACAGAGATATTACGTTGGTCACCAACACAGTATGTGATGGCTAGTCTACGGAGTAATGCCCAACAGGTTCCGTATTTATTCAACACTCAACTTTTAGTAACAAGACACGGATATTAACCCTAGGTTTTCTCAGCATAAAACTGAAAGGGCATAACAACACCAAGATTCAGGCTACAATAGCTACTGTTCAGCACCCACTGCATACACCAAGCTTAACCCGCACCCACGGGATGCAAATAACAATTTTTAGGCTTATAATGATGCCTTACAATTTTCCCCCACTAGCTAGGTATTCAACAACTTTCACCTACGCTAGCATACAATATATTGAAAGTATAAATAGATAGGGAATTGAAAAATCTCATAAATAATGCTTTCGAATGACCAACAATCTCTCTGAAGCTTCACACTATCCTCAGGTACTCTCCAACAGCCTTCAATGATGATAGAGATTGATTCACAGAGCACACCTCACTCATAGGCTTTCAATCTCTTTCACACAATCCATAATCACCATGAAGGTGAAAATAAAAGCTCTACTGACCTCTCACAGAGATTTAGCACTCCATTGATGCATAGAGAAGAGGTAGTTGGTGATTGATCACTCCCACAGCACACGAAACCCTAGAAAATCTTATGTCTACCTTCAAAAAGCTCTTTTTAAATTTTCTCTACTTTTTTATGACTCCCAACACCACCCAATGTATAGAGCATCCGAAAATATGGAAAGTGCAACTTGAACGGACTGATTTGGTGCTCGGATGACCGACTTATGTCGATTTGAAGTTCAGCCAGTCAGAAATTAGGAAATAGCATCTTTCAGTAGATTCCATGCACCCGCAATATACTGAATCACCACCCGCACCTGTGCTGTCGAGTTCCGATTGGCGGAGATGGGATCTTCTCTATCGGCCATCGGATTCCTTGAAAAGGCAGGATGGCCTTTCATTTGTTGGATTGGCCTCATCGCGTCAATCGTAATCGGCTCTAATGTAGGCCTTTCGATAAGCATCCATCTCGTCGTTGCACCGTAGACGTGAACCATAGAATCAAGGCGCTGTTTCAATATGAGGCGGCGCAACTTATTAATCTACGGCTGTCCAATCATAGTCTGCACGGGAGAATCTGACGCGGCCGCCGCGACGCATGAGATCCTGCATTTCTTTTAGTCGTTCGTTTAGAATCCAACTGTCATGGCTTCATTCTGATCGCCGATCTTGCATCTACTCTTTTGTAACTGAACCAAAATAACCCTGTCTTCGTATGAAATCACCTCTATAACTTTTTTTTTCCATTAAACAAACCCTGCAGCGGCAATCTTCCCGAGAGGTCCTCTTTCTAAAACTATGTTTACTCTCTCTCTAGAAATTTATCAAATAGGTGATGGGCATGTCAGGGGAAATGCTATGTGTGGCCAAGTCCATGTGCATGGGCATGTGCACTGCTGCACTTGTGCGTGGCACAGGGCCTGAGGCTGCTGCCTATGGCCTTGGTAGTGTGCCTTGCGGCTGGCTGGCCATGTGGGGCTGCCACTGTGGTGCCGCGGACCTTGGCCAGGCTTGTGACTAGTGGGGCCCACCACATCTTTCTCTCTCCTCTTTCTCTCTCTACAGTCTCTCTCTCTTCATTCTCTCTCCTCCTTCTCTCTCTTGTCTCTATTTCTTCAATAGCTCTCTCTTCTGATTCTAAAACTCTGTCACACCATCAGTATTACTATCACATCATCAGTTTCTATGCCACATCACCAGTGGGATCCACACACACTCTCTCTCATCAAACTTGATGTAGAATACCATTTAACTCGCTGTAAGCCATCTGAGACACACTATAAGAGATGTAGAGCACTGTAAAACATACATGTGAAGTTGCCACATCTATGCCACTGCACTGACACTCCCTCTCCTAAACTAACACTCTCTCTCCTCATTTCTCTGACTGAATGCTCACAAACACTGTCATATCAGTCAAGTTGTCAACAATGACAGCACAAAGTCCAACAAACCTTTACTAGAACATGGGCACTTGATAAATAATAAGAGGGATCTACATGTTGTTAGTGTATTGTTTGAGAGCTTACACACAAACAGGGAACTAGGAGTATAGGGAAAATGGACATTTAATTGGATCCTCATGCACTGGAATTCCCTTTGATTGATTAATAAAAACGACTGGTGAGTTTTTGCTCCAGGATTTTCAAATGGAAAAAAATAGAGCTTTGAAGGGGATCTTGCATCGTCTACTGGTGGCGGGTAGGGTTGACATGGGTGAGGGAAAGGGTGCTTTGGTTGGGAATTTTGAGTCATTGTAGACTGTTGCTTTAGAGGTGGCTATAGTAGGATCTCCTTTACTTGATGATTGTCCAATTGACGATACATAGCAGATGTCGCCGGTTGCTCAGAGGAGGGGGCCGGTATCACATGTGGGAACATCAGGTTCCATATTTCCTTGCGCTTAGGTGCAGGATCGATCTCCGTATTTGCAACATGGTGAGGGAAGTCGTTGTTCGATGTCATCGTAGGAGCAGGGAAGGGTGGCAGTTGTCGACCATTCGGAGTTTGCTTTGATTGAAGCTCATATTCTTGAAGAACCTTCCCCTTTTCAAGTTGTGGAGAGGAGTAAAAAGAAGCGTGTCCATGTGGCCCGTACTCCGAGAATGCCTCAGAGGGATAAATTTTAAGTGTTTATGAAGACTATTCTAGAATGTTTGTGGGATCTCTAACTCACGAACTAGGGTAGTTTTGAAAGGATTGATAATAGAACATTATCCTTTGTTATTATGCTTGAATGAGCCGATGATGACTCCAGAAAAATTCCCAAAGTTTTTTCATTCATGCTTTGGGAATATAGTGTGGAGTTTATCCACAATTATCGGGATGGTCAGGGTTCGATGGTTTGGAAGGTTACTATATCTAAACTTGTGGTGGTGATGTCTCCGGGTCAGTAGATTACATGCTCTTGGAATTGGATGGGTGAGGCTCAGCTACCACTTTCGTTTATGCTACTGTTTTCTGGGTTCAACATCAATAGTTAGGATTGATTTCAGTTAGCCATGCAGTGTAGGTTTTTTATTAATCCTAATAAAATCATTTCCATCAATCCCATATGGAAAATAAAACACATTTGATAATAACATAATCAAATAAAATAGATGGGACATACCTCTTCGTAAAAGATTGATTTTTGCCCTTGTCTTGTAATTAATTCCCAACAGAGATCTTCTACAGTCTCCTCTCCTTTAGGTATGGGTCCTTTTTGATTTCACGCAGAGAGAGACTATAGGGACCCTGCTTCATATTTATAATAATTGCATTTTAAATCTATTCCAATCCCATAATAGAATAGATTTGATTTATAATTGGCAAGGGATAATCAATCAAACCTTGATTGGATTCCCACCAGTCATAATAGGCAAGTAAGATAATGTTGTCTATTCAAAAATATTTTACAATCTCCCACTTGGGCTACATTATTCCACAAGATTGTTAAAAACTAGAGTGGCCATGAAAACTATTAATTAAAAATTAGATTATCCCAAACTTCCTTTCTTCCAACAAGGAGACTAATGTTGAACAACAGCAGAAGATACACCTCAATTATACGGCATACAACTTTCTGTTATTACGGACATAAGTCTCCTTGATTATATTTGACCTTGGCTTACCGTCTTTGAAACTTGGCTTAATACCCGCCTTTATGTTTTGGCTTAATACCGCCTTCTGAGACTTGACTTAATACTGCCTTTTGGGTCCTGACTTAATACTGCCTTTTGTGTTCTGGCTTAATACTGCCTTCTGAGACTTAGCTTAATATTGCCTTTTGGGTCTTGGCTTAATACTGTCTTTTGTGTTCTAGCTTAATACTGCCTTATGAGACTTGACTTAATACTGTATTTTGGGTCCTGACTTAATATTATCTTTTTGTGTTCTGGCTTAATACTGCCTTTTGTATTTTGGCTTAATACTGTCTTTTACGTTCTGACTTAATACTGTCTTTTGTGTTCTAACATGTTAAATAAAACTTTAATTCAGACTAGCAAGAGTGCGAATGCTAAATCATGAAAAGAAATAATGGTATTAATCACTATGTCCATAAAAACCACAGACAAAATAATACAATCAAGTATCAATGTAAATATATGATTTCTACAAAATTAGATCAAAAGATTTGACTATGTCCATGCTAGAAACATGATCCTTGAAGATTCCCACTGATAGAGCTTTTGTCAATGGATCAGCAACCATATCTATCATCGAGATCTTTTCTACAATGATGTGATTATCATCAACCTTTTCCTTTACTAACAGATACTTGATATCAATGTGCTTTAAAGCACCAGTCCTCTAATTATTTTTAGAGAAAGATATAGCAGACTGATTATCACAACACATTAATAATGGTCTGGATATGATTTTCACAGTCTTTAGACCAGAAATGAAATTTCTCAGCCAGATTGCCTGCTTCGTGGCCTTGAACAATGCCACGACCTCTGCCTCCATAGTAGAAGATGTTAAAATTGTTTGTTTCACACTCTTCCAGGAAATAGCTCCTCCAGCCATCATGAAGATGTATCCTGATGTGGATTTCTTGTCATCAGGGCATCCACTGTAATCTGCATCAGAATAACCCACAATCTCAAGGGTATTATTACTGTCATAGGTAAGCATATAAACTTTTGTCCTCTGTAAGTATCACAAGGCTTTCTTCACAGTTTTCCAGTGAGCCAAACCTGCATTTGACTGAAAACATCCCAAAACACTTACTGCAAAAGCGATAACAGGGCGAGTGCAAACTTGTGCATAC
This sequence comes from Protea cynaroides, assembly GCA_028583415.1. NCBI lineage: Eukaryota > Viridiplantae > Streptophyta > Magnoliopsida > Proteales > Proteaceae > Protea > Protea cynaroides. The sequence continues at coordinate 84,929,125 of CM053273.1, forward strand.
ATCAGGCTCCCTACTGCAGATGCGTAAGGCTTATCAGTCATAGATCTTCTTTCAATCTCATTCCTAGGGCACTGGGTCTTGTTTAACTTGTCTCCCTTGCTGATGGGTGCCTCACCAGCTGAACAGTTTGACATATTGAATCTCTTGAGTATACGATCAATATGGGCCCTTTGAAATAATCCTAATAATATATGCCTTCTGTCATGACTGATTTCAATACCCAGGACAAAAGAATCCTCGCCCATATCTTTCATTTCAAAGTTCTTTAACAGAAATTGGTCTTTGCAAGTAAACCTAAATCACTACTAGCAAGCAAAATATCATCTACATACAACATTAGAAAGATGAACTTGCTCCCACTGATTTTGTGATAAATGCATTGATCAATAGCGCTCTCAACAAAACCAAAAGAGGATATAATCTGGTGGAACTTTAGATACCATTGTCTAAAAGCTTGTTTGAGACCATAAATGGATTTGTTGAGCTTACAAACCATTCCTTCCTTGCCTTGTACCTCAAAACCTTCTGGTTGCCGCATGTAAAATTCCTCAATCAAGTCTCCATTCAAAAATGCTGTTTTACATCCATCTGATATAATTCTAGATCATAATGAGCCACAAGCGCCATAATAACTCTAAAGGAATCTTTCGAGGAGACTGGAGAAAATATCTCCTTGAAGTCAACTCCTTCCCTCTATGTGAATCCCTTAGCTACTAGCCTGGCTTTGTAGCGCTTAATTCTTCCCCTGGAGTCACACTTAGTCTTGAAAATCCATTTGGAGCCTATGGGTTTACAAGAATCAGGTAAATCTACAAGCGTTCAAACATAGTTGTTAGCCATGGATGACAATTCATCTTTCATAGCTTCTAACCATTTTGGTGCATTAGAGCTATTCATGGGATCCTCAAAACTAGATGGATCTATTACTTGACCAATGTCAAACTCTCCTTCAGTCAAGTATAGAATGTAGTCAGAGGAAATAGCACTCTTGCGTTGTCTAGTGGATCTCCTGACCACCTCTTCAAGTTCTGCAATCAACACTAGTGCCGTAGGTTGATCAGGTACCTCAGTCCCCGTAAATTCCTCCGCCATTGGTGGGACCATGGGATGCATAACTGTAGGCACAATAGTATTAGGAATTACTGAATTAGGAAATACAATGACTTCATCAAATTCCAAGTTTCTTTCTATTAATTCATAGGAGTCTTTAATGAACTAGGCATGAGCAGTCTCAACTATCCAATTGGTAGAACTAGGACAGTAAAATCTAAATCCCTTGGATCTATCAAGATAGCTAACAAAATGAAAACTGATTGTCCTTGGATCCATAACTTTTTCATGAGGATTATATAATCTGGCTTTTGCTCTGCATCCCCAAACATGTAGATGATTCAAGTTTGATTTTCTACCAGTCCATAGCTCAAAAGGTGTTTTGGAAACAGTTTTACTTGGCACCTTATTGAGTATGTAAGCGGCAGTTTTTAGAGCCTCCCCCCACAAAAAATCTGAAAGATTGGTGCTACTTATCATACTTCTCATCATATCTTTTAGAGTCCTATTCCTTCTTTTGGTAACTCTATTTTGTTGAGGGGTTCCTAGCATAGAATATTGAGCAATAATGCCATGCTGTTGTAAGAACTTGGCAAAAGGACCAAGGTATTGACTAGAATCACCTAGCTTAGCATAATATTAACCTCCTCGATTTGATTTAACAACTTTTATCCTTTTTGACAAAAACTCTCCACTTCTGTCTTGTAAGTCTTAAAGACATCCATAGCGAACTAGATTTGTCAGCCAACAGGTAAACATAATCATATCTTGAATAATCATCAATAAAGGTAATAAAATATCGATGATCTCCAATGGAAGGAGAGGGAAAAGGACCACTGATGTCAGTATGAATCAGTTCCAACAAGTCATTGCTGCGAACCGACTTCTTCTTCCTGTTTCTAGTCATTTTTCCCTTGATACAGTCCACACAAACAGGCATATCATCAAACTGTAAAGGTTTTAGAACTCCATCGATAATAAGTCTTTTCATACGCTCCATTGAAATATGTCCTAAGCGCTTGTGCCAAAGAATAGAGGATGACTCATCCAGCATAGGACGTTTAGAAGACACATTCAAAATCATAGAAGGTGTTAAATTCAATTGATATAAACCATTCACTACCATTCCATTTCCAACTATAGAAGAATTCAGACATAAATCAAAACCATTCTTATTAAAATTCAAACTGTATCCATTATTTACTAGTCTCGACATAGAAATCAAAATTCTTCATTGAGGGAACATATACAGTGTCTTCCAATTCTATAAAGATTTCTGAAGTCAGATGCAGTCTAACAACTCCAATGGCCTCCACTGCAACTCTCACACCGTTCCCTACTAACACACTAACATCATCCCTACTTGGTGCTCTCTGGCTTAGAAACCCCTGCAATGAATGGGTAACATGAATGGATGATCCAGAGTCAATCCACCAGGAATCTACAGGAGCATCAACTAGAAAAGACTCAAAACATACTAGAGATAGATGAGTACCAGATTCTTTCTGCTTATTTAACCAGCCCTGTCTGCCTCGACAATCTTTCTTCATGTGCCCCTTCTTTTTGCACCAGAAGCACTCCACGCCATTCAAGTCTTTCTGGTCATCATTTCCTTTTGAGGCATATGTTTTATCACAAGGTTTTTCATTTTTCTTCTTGAAAAACTTTTTCTTCTTCTAAGGTCCTATAGCTCCATTTTCCTTTCCCTTTTTAGTAAAAGGTTTGTGCTGGACTAAATTTGCATTCTCATGTTTCTTCTTTTTCAATCTATCATCTTTTTTAGAGCAAAAGGAAATCTGATCGTCCAAACTCCAATTGTCTTTCTGAGTATTGTAAGATACATAAACCTAACTATATTCATTTGGGAGAGAAGTCAAGGCAAGATAAATCAGAAAGTCATCATCCAAAGAGGTTCCCAGCCCCTTTAGTCTTTTATTTTTTGCAATCAATTCCAGTATGTGTTCTCGAATATTGCCATTTGCATCAAACCTTGCTCCAGTTAAGGCTGCCATCAGACTAATTTTGAGACTTTTATTTGTCACATTAAATTTTGTCTGTATCTCTTTCATATATTCTTTGGCAGTATCTTTCATCTGAATACTACCACGAAGGGATTCAGAAATGAAATTTTTCATCAGGATTAGGGATTTTCGATTAGAAGCTTTCCACATCTCTATTTTTAGAATCTCAGCGGGAGAGCTCTCAGGAGTGATAGGAGTAGGTTTTTCCTCTCTGAGAGCTAAGTCCATATTCGACATGCTGAGTTGGGTTTCCACTGTCTCATACCATTTTTGGTAATTCGAACCAGTCAACACAGGTAGTAAGGCTAACACATTTGTAGGTATCGACATCCTGAGATAAAATTTACTATATGAGTTTACATTTAAAACATGTATGCAATTAATATATCTAACACTAATATGTATATCAAGGAAATAAATAAATCATTAAACCACAGCAAAATAGGTGGTTATTATTTTCCCTTCCTAAGAGTCAATCGCACTACACACTTATCCTTTGGGATAAGTATGCACTGGTCCTCTTAGATATCCAAGCAAAACCGCCAAGGAATGATGGCTTTGACAAATTTCATTACTTTTGGGTGAATGAAAAACCCTCAGCCGAACATCCTTAATAAGTAATTTCTTTTCTTAAGAGTCAATCGCAATACACATTTATCCTTTGGGACAAGCATGCACTGGTCCTCTTAGATATCCAGGCAAAATCGCCAAGGAATTATGGCTTCAGAAAATTTCATCACCTTTGGGTGAAGGAAAAATCCTCAGCCAATGAGTGTATGTAACTAACATAATTGGACAATGCCACCTTTGGGTGTGCATCATCAGACTTGACTACTTTTGCATAAAATAAAATAAATTCTTGAATTTTCAGACATAACCATGCAATAGGTATGCCACTTTGGTGGGTTTTACTCAATTACACAATTATATCTGTAAATTCTGATATGTAGTCACATGAAATATGATTCAAAAATTGAAAACATGAAATTATGTCTCAACAAGCCAATATAAACATGCACATTACTCATCTGGTAATCATCTTATCATTTAAAATTACAAAAACCTTATAAAATACTCCAAAAACTAGCTTTTATTCAATTACTACAGATTTGGGATTCCATAAATGACACTACAGATATACCAGAATGTAGAGAATAATGAAAGAAATTCAACGAAAAAAATTTCAGGTCAAACGGACCCTTAACGCGTCGTCACATGTCGGAGAAAGAAGCGAGCGGGATCACTTGCTGGATTTAAAAAAAAAAAAAAAAGGCGACCGGGTTGACCCGAGACCAACCCGGTGTCAGAACCTCAACCCAAGTAACTGGATTCCTATTAGTCATAATAGGCAAGTAAGATAATGTTGCCCATAATAATAAAATCAGAAAGATTTTACATGCAGGGACTCCATGGCTTTTAATGACTGACTTTAATGTTTGCTATTTTCTCATGAAGAGGGGGCCATGGGCATTCCACCTGGGTGGTGTGTTAGAGTTTGCAGCGATTTTGAACTCAGTTCCATTACATGGCTTGGTTTCGAAGGATATAAATTCATTTGGTCTACCAATAGAGATATTGGAAATGTGAAGACCTTCCTAGATATGAGCTTAGGTAATTTGACATGTTATAAAAAATTTATGTCAATTTCTATAAAAGGTTGTTGCTCTGTGTTGCGTCGGATTACAAAATTATGAAAATATTTATGATTTTCCTAGGATAATCACCAACAACAGATTTGATATGGTCATCGGCAGATCTGGGAAGACAATTGTGCACAGATGTACACCCTCAATAAGGCTGAACAAATTAGAGATTTGCAACCAAAAATCAGTATCAATCAAACCAGAAATCAACAACAGTATTAGAATCAGAAATCAGCAACAACGGAAACAGAAATCAGTAGCAGTATTTGAATAAAAAATTAGTAGCAGTATTTGAATCAAAAATCAGCAGCAGTGTAGAAGATCTGATCTGGGCAGATCAAGTAAATATCACAGAGGGCAGATCAAAAGTATATCGAACAGAATAGATAGCAACAGATAAGTAGCAGAGACAGCAATGGTGGCTGCACACCTAACGAAGAACTTTAAACGACTTTCAAAATGACACCTGCTCTGATACCATGTAACAAAATAGAAAAGAAAGAAAGGGAAGATGGAGAGAATAGAGAATGGAGAAGAAAGAGAGAAAATCAATATGTTCTTCTCCTCGTATAGTTCCTTCATTTATAATCAAAGAGGAGAAACAATAGTTTAGGAAACTTATCTAATTACAATCATAAACTAACTAGGAAAGTAAATATAAACAACTTAGGAAATAAACCCTAACCAATAAGGAAACAAATAAACAACTATGGTGGAAACAAATCCACTACAATAAATGGAAATAACTAATAGAAGCAAGACCATATGTAGCACTGATAGTTGGGACCCACAGTATATCGTAAACTCTAACATACTACATTATAGTTTGCAGGATTTGAGGGTTGCTTCTATTATAGTCTATGGAATTATTGCAAATTTTGCTAATTGGGAGCTTTCTATGTAGCTTCGCTTGTAGTCAAAGCCTCGGATCGATTGAGGTTTGTTATGGAGGTTATTTGGGTGACACCCATGGAACACCATGGAACATTGGGTTAAGCTTAATGTGGATAGGATTTCACTTGGGAATCCTGGAAGAGTTGGTGCTGGTGGGATTTTATGGGACAAAGATGGTTCAGTGGTGGCGGCCTCTTTGGTCTTCTTAGGGACAAAAATAAATTTTGATGCTGAATTTTCTATCTATTGGCTAGTTTGAAAATTGCTAAGGACAATGGCTTTCAAAGACTTTGGATTGAATGTCATTCAGGCTCTGTGGTGGAGTGTATTTTACAATGACATATCCCTTGGAGATGTAGGCAAAGGTGGATGGACTTGGAGATATATCTGACTCTGAGTCGGTTTCAATGGAGGATAACTCATGTTCTTAGGGAAGCTGATGTGGTGATAAATCTATTTTCTAGAACCGTTGCTAGGTTTTTAAATAATTCGGTTTGGACTTGTTGTCTGCCTTTTATTTTTAAGGAGGTTGCTTGGGACGTTCAAGGGCATCCTAAGTACGGGTTCTCCCGATCTCCTTCCTTTTTCCCTACTAATGACACCGAAGGTGGGGAAGGAAAAGAATTGTATGTGTGTTTTTAGATTTCTATTTTCTTTCAATAAACTGTAAGATTTTTCAGATCTCCCTTGGGTTTTTCCCATGGGATTTCCCATGAACCCTAACGAACACAGCACACAGATTACTAGAATACAATGGATATTGAAAAGAGATGATTAGACACATACCTCTTGCTGTAGATTGATTTTCGACCATTTTCTTTGCTTTGAATGCTTGGAATGCTTGGATCAAAGTCTTCCACAGCTTGTCGGGATCCCTTGACCTTCTCTCTGCGTAGGGGAATAGGAGAAGAAAATAACACCGTGGCTGTGGGGACTCTAACCATTGGTATTTATAATACCACCCCCAACCCTGGATCAATCCCACAGTGAACCAGGTTGGTCAATCTCTAATCATACTTAAACCAGTCTACCTGTAACTAGACTCCCAATGAACCAACTAACCTTATAATTAATTTAGCCCATAAAATATCTTACAATCTCCCACTTGGGCTATATTAATTATAAATTCACCATTGATCCAATGTGACCATGGAATCTAATTACACCAAAACCATCATTTACTTTGATCTAGTCATCAAACCTACCAATGTCGAACAACAGTGGAAAGTACTCCTACACATCCGGTGTATCCCCTTCTATCAGTCACATACAGAGGTCTACTTAATGACATAAATCACTTTGAGATGAATACTTGAGTCCAATGATCGAATTATCACGATCTTGTTACCTTAAAACCCTTATAGGTCAATGCACTTTGATATTATCCAATTTTATATAGGCAAACCGCCTCCAATTTGGACTAATATCATACTTTGGCTTACCGCTTTCTTTGGTTAAATACCGCCTTACAATTTTGATATGTCTTAAATAATTAAGAATACATACAAGCAATAAATGCTCACCAATAATCTTGCCCATTAAACCATAGGCAGAACAAACAATCACAGATAAATATCTCCTACTAACCAAGCAGATCTGAATACTCTCACTGACTAAGAGAATCTAAAGACTCTCATTGATAAAACTTTTTCAACCATTCCAAGAAAACTTTTTTAACCTGTCTCTACATTGCCCTAGAGATCAACTATGACTGCACAACTAGTCAAACCTAAGATTGCACATCAAACATGAAAAACTATTCACCACATCACAAACAAATACGATCAACATTACATGCAGTCATTTACCTTACAACATCATAAGCATAATTTCTTTCCATTTAATTGAAAAGAAAAACTTTATATTTTGATATTTCAAATAACATCATTACATTTTTTATATGGGAACAATATGTTAAGTCAAACAATAAACATAAAACAAAGTAAAATCAAGAGCAGAAAAAATATTTGAATATAAAAGAAATTTTACAATATTCAAGCCAATAGTCTTCAAGACCCTCCTACCCCAAATACCTAGGGAGTTTTAGAATCGTTATCTTTTTCTAGATATGTTTATCTGGCTTAACAGTATTTTGTCAAACCACCTATTTATGGTCAATTTATCCATCTTTGAGCAATCCACTTTGGAGTTACTCAACAACAATCTTATCACTAGCTATTTCTCCCCTTTGGTAATGTAAACCACCTAGATTTGAATATATTTTCTAGCAAAGAATGGAATATCTAATATATCAATTACATTGGTCTCATTGTCCTTGAGCTTTTCAATGATAGTTGATAGCTCTCAAAAATACTTCCTCACATTACCATTTCCAACATAACTGGTACTAGAGAGCTAGGTTAATAAAATATCTTTCGACCCCCTCTAAAACCTTATTCTTATCCTTTGAATTTTTCTTAGATAATCCATTCGTAATATTTCTCATCTTAATACTACTACACATAACCTCAATAGTAAAATACCTCACAACTTATGTAAATCACTATGAAAGATACATCTAGGTTAAACGATCCTAGACTAGTCTCCAATCTTTTCATAATAAATTTTATTCTTTATCCCAGAAAGAGTGGGAAAGAAACTACCAAACCATATGATACATTCACTGAGACAGACATCGTAGGAGACATAAACCATCATCATTATATGAGTCCAAACACAAATGTCCTGCAATAGATAAATTACACAAGACTCATATAAATACATGCAATTTATATTTATTTATACTTTATCCTGAATAGAAAAAGATAGATATCAAAACATTCTTTGGGACAGTCATACTTGGATGAACATATCAGTGTATGAGTTTAAATACAATATCAAACAACTGAAGACTCATATACATACTCTTTACTTGCATTAACCATATAAACCATTCATGCAAATAAATATTTTTTTCTAAGAGTTAACCAACTACACATTCTCCTTTGGGATAAACATGCAGTGGTCTTCTCAGTTTTTATGCAGTGATTGCGAAAGAATAATGACTCTCAAAAATTTCACTACCTTTTGGTTAATGAGACCCCCTAAAGTCAAAACCCTTTCAACTCATGTGCATGAACATACATTTAACTTTGACAATGCCACCTTTGGATTAACATTGTCTTTCTTAGCTGCTTTTCATACCATGGAGAACAGTGTATTAAAAATATATCCTTTATTGTATATGTAAATGTATAAATTTGGGGTTTGAGGACCACCATGTTGGAACTGAGTGTACCACTTTAGTGGATTCCATCCAATCTTCACATGACACTCACAAACCTTAATTTGATCAAAACTTGATAATGCCACCTTTGGGTGTATATCGCCCTTACATAAGCATTTACAAGTACATAAACTTTGAATTTGAAGACATCAAGATGAAATTAGGTATACCATTTTGGTGGGTTCCACCCAATTCCACAATGATATCCCCAAATCCTACTTTGCAGCACATTGTGGGTCAATAAATAAAATCTCATGCACACATAACCTTCTACATGCATTTGGTACAAAAATAACTGATAAACAAGCAGAAAATTATAAATCGGACTAATTTAGGGCACCTTTTAATCAAAATAAATTCTCTAAATCATCAAACTATGTCAAACTATGTACCAAACTGTAGAGCATAAAAATACGAACACAACGCAAAAAACCACGTCAAAATCCGACGCTCCTAGGGCCCATAATCGTTGATCAAAGTCGGCACTTGCATTCTTGCATCCTGAACCGATTCTGGGCGGTTCAACCTAGGTCGGTTCGGTCTGACCGGGCTCTGTTATGGGCGGACCGAACCCACAAAATAAAATTTTTTAATGCTTTGGTCCAGACCAAACCAAACGGTCTGGCCTTTAAACCAAACTGTAAATCAGCGGTTCAACCATCGGCCCAACCAACCCACTCATCCGGGTTCTCAGGTCCACTTTCCGGGTCATTGGGTCGGACCATCGGGTCACAAATTCGGGTCCATGGGTTATGTTATCGGATTAAAAATTTGGGTCCACTGTTTGGGTTGCCGGATCGTATATTCGGGCTCATGGATTGGCTTCGGGTCATACATGCAAACTGCACATGAACCCTGAGTTCGGTTCACGGGTCCCCTGGGGCCCGGCCAGGCTGGCCTGGGCCCTGGTTCTGTCCTGAACTGGCCCATATCGGCTCGGTCCAGTACGGGGCTGACCAGGTGACGTCAGCCCTACCTTTTCCTTATTTATTTATTTATTTATTATTGCCGCCAGTGCGTGGATCTCACGCGCTTTTTCAGGCGGCACGTGAGAGCGTGTCAGGAAAATTTCGGCGACCAACCTTATGTCACCGGCTCCGTCTCCGTCTCTCTGAAATCTATAATTCTATAAAATTTATTTTACTTTTTAACGGTCTGAAAATTTTTTTTTCAAGGGTCCAAATCCTAGACAAGTTCATATGAAAAATTTGAGAGAAAAATCTCCCACTTTTCCAATCCAATCAAACATGAAGTCTTTACAATGCTTTCCATCGATCCTAAATTTATGTAGGTGGCTCTGATATCACTGTAAGATTTTTCAAATCTCTCTTGGGTTTTTTCCATGGGATTTCCCATGAACCCTAACGAATACACCACACAGATTACTAGAATACAATGGATATTGAAAAGAGATGATTAGACACATACCTCTTACTGTAGATTGATTTTCGACCGTTTTCTTTACTTTGAATGCTTGGAATGCTTAGATCAAAGTCTTCTATAGCCTGTCGGGATCCCTTGACCTTTTCTCTACATATGGAAACAAGAAAAAAAAATAACACCGTGACTGTGGGGACTCTAACCATTGATATTTATAATACCACCAGAATCTTGGACCACTCCCACAGTGGACCAGATTGGTTTATCTCTAATCATACTTAAATCAGTCTATCTGTAATTAAACTCTCACTCAACCAACTAATCTTATAATTAATTTAACCTATAAAATATCTTATATAAACAACTGATCTTTACCCAAAAAGAGTATAGGAAAACTGATAACCAGTCACTTGGAAGGCTCTGAATTTTAAGGAGAAGAGAGAGAGTAGAATGTGAGAGGAAAGCACGGACAAGCAGCATTGGCATAACTAAGGATAGGACCCTTTTCATTAGAAGCTCTGACGTTAACAAGTATCAACACCTGCAAATTGGGTACCAGAAAATTTTCTATTGTTCGTTTTCACGATCACTCACGGAATCCCGTTCAAACTAAAAGGTAGTTTATGAAAATAATAAATCTTCTGTTGAAGAAAAAATCATATTCCAAATATGAATACACACAAAACCGGACAACAGAAATTCTCGTGCAGTGATTCTGAACATCTTTGATTCTCTAATATATTATTTGTTGACCGTTAATAAGGAAAAAAAAAAAACTTCTTCGTTTAGTTGCTAATTAAAAATCATTTCCCATGGTCCATCGTTATTATAAGAGATTAGGTGGCCAAGATCATTAAATAATCTTGGCCTTTGATTTGGTTAAAAAGGCGAACAAGGCAACCAATTGGGTAAGAGAGCAGCTGGTTTATTGTTAAATGAGGATTCACGCACTTAAATGAACAGTGAAACAGATCTAGAGGATCAGTGGGATTTGTGAAAATGAATGTAGGGACGAAAGGCAGCCTACGTCAGTGTTGTCTTCACCGATGCAAGTTCACATGAGATAGAGATAGATCGATCTGATCTCTGGTTTGTTGGGGGCTGTGGCTAATGTTTAATGTCTCCCACTTACTTGTGTTGGGTCGGCCATTGACTAGACAAACCTTTGTGGGTTGTCTCGTCAGTATTAGTCTCTGTTATCCAACAACTCTCTCTCTCTCTCTCTCTCTTCTAAGTTCTATCTCAGACGCGCACACACTCGCTTGCCGTTTTCTCGTAACCCTACACTCTTTTTTGGGTATGTTCTTAACCCTGCACTCTTTAAGAGAGAGTGTGTGTCGTATGTGTCTGTTTTTATTCCTAAGACGGATTCCAAAGCTCAAATGGAGGGCTGAATGAAGGTGAAAGGAATCATATAAATCATGCTCATTAGAATCTAGAATGCAGTCATATCCCTTTCCATTATTAAAAAGTCTTCTGTTGTGTTGTTTCTTGTTCTTTTCACCCACTCTCTGCCCCCCTCTCTTTTGTCCTAAACTCCCAACAGTCCAAGCCAAACACTGAAAATGCAAGTTTTTGTTTTCAATTCGGATAGTTATTGCCATTTACCAGACTTGCCCACGTGATTATATCACAACAATAGTTTTTGAAAGTTTCCATTTTTAACATCTAGGGCTTCTTTGGCTGCTAAAGAAAAAGTTCATTGAAGAGCAATCGGACACCCATACCAGTACGTTTTGTAAATAATTTATTTCAGACAGTCAATTGGTGCCTGTAACTGTTTTTACATCAAGTTTATCAGGGAACTTGCACATGATTTGCTCTTAATATCGCATCAAACGTGCCCTACGAGTTAAGAGTCCTAAGGTTGTCAAGTGGTTGGTTCGATTCGATTTTAGTTGGTTTTTGCACATATCAATTCGGTTGGGTTTATGTCTGATAAGAATATCGATCTCTAAAACCAGAATCGCAACCTATAGATATCAGTTTGATCAGTTTCACTTCCTAACAGGTCTTTTATTGGTTTGATCTCGGTCTTTCATAGATTAAAAGAAAAGTAATATATAAAGAATCACAATTTTTTTTTGGGATCATTTCGTTTGGACTTCCATTTTGATAAAAAATGATAATATACCATCCAGTGCACGAGTTTCTTGCTATACCAGACTCTAAAGAAGGGCTGATGTACAGTCTTATCCCTTTTCATAGAGAGGCTGTTTCTGTTTGGAACCCATGACAGGTCACATCTCGACCTCTATTTTCACACTCAATATGAAATGGGTTTGGATCTTCTCCAATTATTGCAGACGTGATCTAACGGCTAGAGTTCACTCAGTATATGTATCAATACATCAATATATGTACTGAATAAACTTTAACCATAGGATTACGACTGAAGAGATAGGACAACATGAAATAATATTTTTCTATAAAAAAATCCCTCACAGACTAGGGTCCTACAATAGATGTGGGAGAAATGGGTCCTACAATGAATTAGGCTTTCAAAGTCTGTTGTAAGTGGGTCAATGAAGGCTCCCCCCATTAAACAATTGATGGGAGTCAAGACTCACGGAGTCATGAGTCATGACTAACGAGAGGAGTTACAAATTTCCTTTCACACAAGGCAAGAGGCAAGGCAAGGCAAAGCAGGGAAAGAAGCGATGGAGGGGATTGTTCCACTTTTCTTCCAGAAAATGGAGACAAAAGAGGGGATGATGAGGTTCCCTTAGATACCAACAACCTCAACTTTATTAGTAGCTGGAGACAGGGAAAAGCCAGAACTAATCTCCGTGCAGAGGGTATAAGATTTGATTCAGACATTTCTCGTATGTTTTCCACGTGGATTCTTCCAATGTTGCTTGTCTTAAGATTTGGATTCGCTCTAGTTCCTGTAAATTCACATGGAAAATTGGGGGAGAGAGAGAGAGAAAATTGGGGGGGGGGGGGGGGGGGGAGAGAGAGAGAGAGAGGGTACATCAGGTCATGGATTCCTCGTTGACCCAAATGAGCGGACCCGGTCTTACAGTGGATTGATACAGACCCTCAGATGAGATGATTAACTGTTTCCAACGTATAATAGCAGAGCTTTTCTCATGTATACAAATTAGATTGGCTGCCGGGTTGAGTTACAAACACTGAATTTATAGACTATCCAAATCACATCCGCTTCATTCTATTCACTACCCATTAGTATCTTCAATGGATATTAAATGCATTGTGGGCTGTCGCAAATTATACACTGAATAAAAAGTGGTGCCATATATGAATTGTTGTACCTGTTTGTCCAAGGCATGGTCCATTGTAAAGGAAAAACTCATTTATGTGGTCTCATTTTGCGACGGACAAATGTAGTTATTCCAACTGTTGTATTGGGGGTGTGGGAAAATGATCTGAATTGATTGAGCGTCAAATTTTAAACTTTAATTCAATTAAATACCTCATAGATATTCATGCATTCCTATGTATGTGCCATACATGCAAATTTATGGTATTCTGACCACCATTTTGCATTCTTCCATGGCACTAAATTATTTTTGAGAGCTGTTTTTTTTACACTATAATGCCCATAGGCTATTACAACTACCAAGGTGAGGGGAGGGAGAGGAGAGAGAGAGGGAGAGGGAAATTAAGGGGATGCAACTTGTGTACACAATAATGAAGGCTAGAGAGTTGAGCCCTTGACTTCTTAGATGCTTGCACTACTATAAAACAACCGACCAAATGAGCAAACAATTTTCTTATATAACTCTACTTTTAGGGCCCATTTGATAAAACTTATACTCTGGACTCTTTACTTTCAGTTCAAATTTCTACTTCTGCTCGAAGATGATTCAAGATTATTTGGGAGTAGAAACATGTTTGGTAATGTAATTTTGTTATGGACTCCAAAATGGTGGTGGTGGGTGGTAGGTGGTGGATGGTGGCACTAATGGTGAGTGGTGATGGTTGGTGACGGTGGTGGTGGATGGTGGTGGTGAAGGGTGGCGGTGAATGAGTGGTGGTGGTGGAGGGTGGAGGTGGGTGATGATGGAGGGTGGTGGCGGTGGTGGTGGTGGAGGGTAGTGGTAGTGGTGGGTGGTGGTGGTGGAGGGTGGAGGTGGGTGATGATGGAGGATGGTGGCGGCGGTGGTGGTGGAGGTGGTGGTGGAGGGTAGCAGTGGGTGGTGATAGGGTGGTGGTGGAGGGTAGTGGTAGTGGTGGTGGTGGTGGTGGAGGGTGGAGGTGGGTGATGATGGAGGATGGTGGCGGTGGTGGTGGTGGAGGGTAGCAGTGGGTGGTGATAGGGTGGTGATAGGGTGGTGGGTGGTGATAGGGTGGTGGCGGTGGTGGGTGGTGGAGGGTGGTGGGTGGTGGTGGTGGTGGTGGCGATGGTGGGTGGTGGCGGTGGTGGCGCTGGGTGGTGGTGGGGTGGTGGTGGTGGCCCCGATGGATGGTGGATGGTGGAGGGTGGTGGCGGTGGCAGTGGCGGTGGCGGTGGCGGTGGTGGGTGGGGGTGGCGGTGGCAATGGGTGGTGGTGGTTGGTGATAGTAGTGCCAGGGTGGTTCTTTCTTCTTTCAAAATGTGTTTTGGAGCAAAAAAAGTATTTATTTGGTACTCCAAAAATTTGGATTCTAGAGTCAATTTGGAGTCGATTCACTCGGTGGGACTAAAGAATCTGAATCGATTTACCAAACACGATTCTACTCCATTTTGGCTCCAGGAACTAGAATCTGGATTTTGGAATGTTATCAAAAAGGCCTTTAGAGTTGCAGCTCTAGAGCTCCTAGTTTTATCCAGTGTTTTTGTGAAAACGAGAACATGTGGCATATAAGTGGGGTTTTCCTCATTGGCACTAAAATAGTGTCAACAACGATTAGTCTATGTGGGATCACATAAAAACCCAAAAGCCCTCCCATCTCAAATACCAAAATACCTCCTTGAATATTGAGGTTTTGTGATGGCCCAAACATCCCATGAAAAAGGAATCAGTGTCAATGGACAATTGACGGTGTCGGAAAAAAAATATCTTTACATGTGACATGAATGTATGACTGTTTCATGGACTTGTCTAAGTACTTTAGCCACATGCCTACCGAGATGGTTTGTTTCAGTTCTACTACTAATTACGGTGGCCTTACGTGTATAGCTTATCCATTCAGTATGAGGACATGAGAGAGAGAGAGAGAGAGAGAGAGAGAAAGAAAGTCTCATTCTGCAAATGGATTGGACTTTAACTTATGTCTCAACCTGATTTTGTAAATTTGCTCGTCTCTGCAACTTGTTTTAATCATTCAAAAGTTTCAAACTACTCCCAAATGAAAGATTCGATGCGACATTCACTTCTGGTCAAGTGTTTGAGAAAACCAATAGAAAAAAGTGGAGAATCCAATAATGAACAAGTACTGTTTTTAGATCTTCTATTCGTAGCTGTCTCTGCACTTATGATTCGAGCTTTGGGCCTGAATCAACCCAACAAATACATGCACGTTAGAAGAGCAGAGACAACCTTCTTCATCAATGCCTCAACCTGGTTCATTTACAGCCCAGCCCATGAGCTCATGTTGCTTGAAGTTTAGATGATTGTTGATCTCACCTAAGGATGTAAAAATCAAACCAAAAACCGCTTGTACGGAAATTGAAAATGGTTTAATATATTGTCCGATTTTGGTTTAAAAATGAAACTGTTTCGATACAGTTTTGAATTGATTAATGGACTCAAACTTTTAAAATCAATAAACTATTATTTTGCCTTTAAAGATTTTGAGTTTCTAGACTCCATTAATGGTGGCTTTAGTCCCCAGGGATATATTTTTCTAGAGCTTTTGAGTTTTTATCTGAACATTGCTTTCGAATTGGACCCAACTCTTTATCTCAACAACTTTTCCATAGCAGGGAATCTGCTTTGGAGAACAACTCTTTCCAAACCATTAAACTGAAATTCGTTTAAAATCGGTTTTGGTAAGCATTATAAAATAGTTTAACAAATGATTCAATTTAGGTATTATTCCTTTACGCACCGAATTGAACTGGAACCGTACCATTAAACCGGAACCATAACGTTTAACATTCTTAGCCTCACTCACTAACTCCATTGGTTTTCCAGTTCTGGGTTTGTCAATGATTAAGTAGTTTTAGCCTGCGTTTAGTATGCATTATTAGAATGCATTCTTATAGAATGGCGAATGAATTCCTACCATAGAATGTGAAAGGCAAAAAAACGAAGCATTTCTCTTTTAGGGTCACCATGTGAAATGGGCAAAAAAGCGCATTACAGAATGGAACACATTATATTAATGCTATCTATGACTATGGTCTAAGAATGAGAATATATATCAAACACTGTATTTTCATCTTAGAAATATTATTGACCTAGAATGCAATCCAAAAACACAAACAATTAAACCCAACCTAATCGAGATGGGCTTGGCAAAGTCATGGCTGGGTTTGGATTAGGCGTTTTCTTATCTACCAGAGAAGTCTGACTCAGTCAGGACAGACCCATCACCGCTTCTAGTAACTGGAACGAGCCCACACCCTACATTTCATCGACCCTAAGAAGGAATAGGAGGTGAAAATGGCTAAGACAGATGATCTTCAATGTTTGAGCCTCGTAAGAAGCCCAACAAGATTACCAATCTCTCTGGAGCCTGGACTCACCTCCTTCGCCAATGTCATAAGTAGAGAGAACAAGCTCTTAAAAGCTGAGGAAAATTACTAAAAAATAAAAAAATCAAAACATTAGGAAAGAAACTTCATTACTAACAAAAGGGTAATTCTCGAGAATTGTTCACCTCCATGTACTTATTTCTTTTACAAGAATTCATCAACCGTCCATATCCAATGGGTCCCACATTCTAGTGATGGGTCCCACACCACATCGACGGTGATGGGATCTCATGGAGAGTACATATACATATAGGTAATCCAAACTCGTAATTCATTTCTTGAAAACCATCCGTTATCTTAATATATGCATAAATGATAATCCAGATTAAATGCATGAACTTATCAACATAATGACTTTATTAATAAAACTAGCTTAAGATATGCATAAGTGATGAAAATGAACCATATGCCTAAGAGAGTAGTTGTTCCCAAGATTGACTGTTAGTTGTCCTTGCCAATAGAGGCCCATCTTAGCTGGACTGGAGTAATGGGCGGTTTGGAAGACCAGCCTTGTTGGGACAGAAGAAAATTGTGACCCATAAAAGGGCGGGCTGGATTTGGAGGTGATGCCCAACTTGGATGGGTAACAGTACTAGGCTGGAAATTGCCTCCCAACCATGGATACATGTTGAACATCTCTTAGGGATTTGTTTGTATGGATTTTGGTTGGGTGAGAATGAATAGTGAGGGTGATGGAAGAGGAGATATGGGAAGAATGTGAAATGGAAAAGGAGAGATATAGAGGAACACTCGAATATATTTTTCTAACTTGAATCTCAAATTTGACTTGTTACAATATGATTAGAGGAGACCTAAATTTATAGGGTTTCAAAGAAACTTCTAGATACAAGATATTTCTCCATCTTTCCAAAACATTTCTATACACTTCTTCTATATACTATTCTAAAATATTTTCTATACTTCTATTATGATGTTTTTACATATTTCTTAAGAAACTTCTACATTCTTCTAATAGCTTTTTCTAAACTTGAAAATTTTCTACAAATCTTCTAAATAATTATAATCTTTTACTAATTATAAACTTATCCTCATACTTTTGAACATTATATTTTAACCCAACATTCAAGTTTACATTTATGCAAAGTAAATTTGTCTGGATGGATGGATGGGGTGGGAGAATTGTGAGACAATGATCAGAGGTTAGGCTTTCCTGATAGGGAAAATCCTCTCCATTCCATTTGTTAAAAGTCATTTGCTGAGCTTACAATGGTCAAATGGATAGCGAGGCACCGATATAAAAATAACAGATTGTTACGGTCGAAAATTGTCCGTCGGTCTGCAATCCAAGCAACCTGCAATCACAGAGATGAGACAACGGAGTTGGATGACTAAGCCCCGGGTACACTCCGATGCCTAAGTCAGATTCCCAATGTAAACAGTCAAGAGATAGCAGGAAGCTACCTCCAGTTTAGAGAAAGAGGGGAAGGATGAGAGAGTTTGAGCGTACGAGAATGAATGATGAGGTTGTGAGATTATGAATGAATTACCTTGAGGGATCGTCCTCTACTTATAGAGATTGGGAAGAGGCATGAAGGCACCAGGACTCAGGGAAGTAGATCGCCAATAGGACTGCCAAGTGTCGCTCTGAGGGACACCCAAGTCATAGACTCCGAGCAGGAGTGGGAGACTGTAGCCAAGGAAGCCAAGTCGGTCAACAGGGAGAGTGACTCGTGTCACCATATGAGTGGTCGTAGGGCCGTGATAGTCGGCGTCGTATCACACAAGGAGAAGGACTCCTCTGCCGTGACATAGTTGTTTTAGGACTCTGACCTCCAACTAAGATACGTAACCGAGTAGATCTATACCTCCGACCAGAACCGTATAATAACAGGACTGTGACTCCGAGCGGTATAAGCCGAGCACAAGACATATTTCGTGGTCGGCTCCGAAGATAAAGGTTGCCACGTGTAAAATTTTAAATGGATGATGTTTTTCCCACATAACAGATGCCCCTTGCGCTGTCGGTTTCAAGGAATTCGATAGTGCAAATATACCGAATAAAAATGCCAAGATCCGCTCGGATACCATGAAAGTATGATCAGTCGCAAACGCTGGTCATACCAACGTCCTCCGAGAATTCCACACCACGATCGGAACTCCCACGTGAGTGGATGGCAGTTGTCACCAACTACCCGCACGACCAGTCGGTGCATGGAATTCGAGGCGTCAGACCCTCGTTCCGCTCAATCGTAGATCTTCAAGCGATCTGAACCACCATGCCCATCCGACGGCCACGAACCAATCGGCGCGTCTCGGGACGAAGCGCAATAAATAGCCATTACAACCGTGAACGGTCGGCTCCATCGAACGGTGGAGATCAAATCCGATCGTCTAGAGAAATGGCAAAATAAATATCTTGTTATTATTGCGGCTGACGTCAACCTGTCACGTCGCGCCCGGCGCGACAGATGTTAGCCACTACTGTTCCGCCACGTGGTCGGAATCCGAAAAGCCGATTTTCAAACTTGACGCTTATAAATACTTTCCAAACACTTTCATTCGATCATTTGGTTGAGCTGAAATCGGACTCTTCTTTGCGTGGTCGGTCTTTCCACTAGTCTTCAAGTAAATCGTGCATCTCCTCCGCCATTTCAAAACAGTAAGTCTTCTCCTCTTGTCCTTTCTTTCCATTTCTCTTCCATTTCATGCTTGGTAGTTCCTGTTCGTCCAATAGTATCAGACCTTTAGGAAGAGTGAAAGAGAGTGAAACCATGGCCCAGTACCGGACCTCTTCTTCGGAGAGGTCGTCTGACTCTATGGATGGGTTCTCCGTCGCCCCTAAGCCTCCCAGTAGGAAGAGGAGAGCTCGAGACTCCGTTAGCCGAGAGTTTGGGTCGGAGACCACCGAGTCGGCGGACTCTGGTGGAAGGGCCATTGCCCGAAAATCTTCAAAAGTCATCCCTTCGGCTTCCGATCCGGCATCTGAAGAGGAACTTGAGAAGAGTTCCTCTGACGCCATCGAGCGTAGTCGCCCAGTTGGCACTTTGGCTTGACGGGCTCCTCGCCAGAGGAGTGGCCATCCTATCATTCCCCCTATCGACAAACTCTCTGCATGGAGGGCGCCGAGCAAGGTCGTGTCCGAGACGGCCTTGACTCAAATCCGTAGAGCCTACCAGTTGGAGGAGCCGATAATTGATGTCTTGGTCCGACTCCCATCCTTTGAGGAGAGGGCTTGCAGCTTGAACCTCTCGGAGGTCTACGTATACGAGCACGCCTTGAAGTCTGGCCTCCATTTCCCCCTTCACCCCCTCGTAGTCGACATCTTGAAGGCGTATCGCATCGCCCCATCTCAGCTGACTCCGAACGGGTGGCGGTGTTTTTATGCCTTCATCATGTTCGTCCTCCGCCTAGGAGAAACTCCGACTATGAACTTGTTCCGGTCTCTCTTCCAATTCTCCAGCTTGACTGAGACCCGCTCCATGAGTGGGTGGTACTACTTCAGCCAGAGGAACACGAAGAAGCTTCCGACGATCTCTTAGAAGCCCTCTTCCATCCACGGGTGGAAAGATAAGTTCTTCTTCGTTGGTCCTCCGGCGGGTGGCTCTGCTCTGCCCTTGTCCAACGTGTGGCTGGTGGTTGACGCGACAGGGTTCAACAAGGTCCCCTTCCAAAACATGGAGGAGAGGCGGGCCCAACGCAAGGTAATAGAGGGCCAGACAGTTCGGTACGCCGACCTAGCGGATCCCATGAAGCTAGCCGAGCACGGATTGCTTGGTAAGTTTCACTTCTAACTGTTAAACTCCGATCGGCTATTTCATTATCATTACTGACTCTTTGCTCGTCTATTTTGTTGCAGTGAATTTCTCCAACGACCAATTGGTTGCCCGGATCCTGCATAAGCGGGCTGTCGATGCCGGTAGGACGACTGATCGGAGAGAAGATCAAGCAGGCGGGGCCGCCCCGAAGACACGTGCGACAGCAGAGGACCCCAAGGGCAAGAGGCCCATGGTTGAGGGTCCGCCCAAGAAGAAGATCCGGTCGGCCCAAGAGTTGCCGGCCGACATTTACAAGTCCAGGCCAACCTTAAGGGTTGGTCGGCCTGACGAAGACAAGAAGGGGGCTGCGATGAAGGAGGTCCAGCCCCTCCGGGCGATGAAGGTGGTCGATCTGACCGTGACCACCGATCCGTAGGCGCAAGGGGAGGCTGTTCCCCCGGGGAAGGGGGACTCCGAGAAGAAGGCGGCGGCGTTCGCTCCACAGCTCAGGCTGAAGGACACCAACTCGGTGTTCAAAAGCACCAAGGTCGCCAGGATCATGCTGACGGAAAATCGCCTCCCGGAGGACGTGGCCTTCACCTCTTCTCTGGGGATGAGCGACCTGCTGAAGAGGATCTTCCTCGCCAGCTCCTAGGTATGATAGTCTGTCTTCCTAACTTACTTTGTCTTGTCTGTTAGAGTTTTTACTAATTGTTCTGTTCTTCTGGTATGCAGGGTAGCAACCTCGTGGCCGAGCTTTGCCAAAAAGCTGCGAGCATGACGGGGGATTTGGACGAGAAGGCGGAGTTGGAGTCTTCTCTGAGGGAGGCTCTGAAGGCCACCGAGGACAAGTTGAAAGATAAGACCTCCGAGGCCGAAGGCCTTGCTTTGGAGAAGTCCAACCTCCAGACTTCTCTGGACAAAGCCGAGGACGCCCTTTCGGAGGAACACCGAAGGGTGCACCAGGCCGAGGAGAAACTGCGAGCGACCGAGGATGCCAAGCTGAAGGCCGAAGACGACGCCAAGCTAGCCAAGGAGGAGCTGGCTAAAGTGGAGGAATTCCAAGCGGAGATCCGAGACTAGGCCGTGGCTGACTATCGATCGTCGTCCCAATACGTCGACGACTTGGAGGAGGCTGCCAGCGGGTTCTTCCAGAAGGGAGCTGTTTACCTGAAGGAGCAACTTGTTGAGAAGGACGTGGTCTTCGACTGCTCGGAGTTCCCTATCCTTGCTAAGGAGGAAGTGGTGGAGCCGACCGTGCGTGCGGAGGCCGAAGACGTGCAGGAGGACGACTTGCCTCCTTATGAAGTTCCTCAGACGTCGATCGTCGAGCTTCCTGATGTGCAGATGCCAAACGACGTCCCCACTGCTCCCGCTGCCAAGGACGGGCCTGCTTGAGTGGCCTTCCGCCCGTGGGGGCTACCTTGTAAATTTTTTCTTTTTTGGTTTGTAATTGTTACGCCCCTCCGTGGGCTTTGTACATTTGCCCCTTGTGGGTTTTTATGAATAAAATTCAATTTCTCTCATTCTCTGTGTAGGATCCTATTCCTTTTGTGTTGTTCGTCTTCGGAGTTGAGTGTTTGGTATTGCCTCTACCCTGGAAGTGTTGTCGGCTTGACGGCTGAGCAGGCCGAGAACACTTAAGTCTTTCTTGAAATGACTAAGGCATTGGAATTTTTGGACGTTCCTCTGAGTAACCGAACGCGGGTTGTGTAGAAGCGATGCTCTCCTATCAGTCCTGTTCGAGGTTATGCTCGGGCATCCGCATGCTACTCATACCTGCTTGTGGGTGTGAGTAGGCGATGTAGAGTGTGGTCTGCATGCTACACTTACCTGCTTGTGGGTAGGGGTAGGCAGGATGGTCGAACACCTGCATGCTGCTCGTACCTACTTGTGGGAGTGAGCAGGCGGTGTCAAGTATGATCTGCGTGCTACCCTTGCCTGCTTGTGGGCCGATGTAGGCAGAATGGTTGAGCACTTGCATGCTGCTCACACCTGCTTGTGGGTGTGAGCAGGCAGTATCACACCCCAACTCTACACCAATCAGAATGGTGTGATGAACCGTCAATAAACTAACGGTTCAACTAGGATCTCGAATAGACTATCCCCACCTTTGATAAACCAAAACACATTCCACATTAATAAGAGATAATAAAGTAAATAGCGGAAGTTTTACAGATAATGAATTGAGGTCTAGTCATGATAAATAATTAATATTTCATTTATCTCCAAGTAACCAAAACATAATTTAATACATATTATAAATATCTAAATACAAAAGTTAAACACTAAGCGTATCCACAGTTGAAAGGCTCGCTTAACGAATCACAATAGTCCTCCATAGCTTACTCATCAAAGCCGCCACCCATTTATATGTTGGCGTGTTGACATAATCTTCAACCATAATACCTGCAACATCAGAAACTAAAAGCATTGCGCGCGAGAGGGTCAGCCTTCCAACTTGAGCTCAGTGAGTAAACAAAACAATACAACAAACATATGCATGCATTCAATTCATATCATTGGTCTAGTTCATAAGTTTGCAATGTGCAATAGAAAGGATTGGTGGCCACTGCACCTCTATACACGAATGTGTGGAACCGCCCAATGGATCAAACACCATTGCCGCCCCCACATGCACCCACCATGGAATAGAGATAGAGCCAAAGTGCTTAGGACCGCACTGCATCACACTTCCCCTAATGCTCTACCCATACCAATACGTAAGCCCCTGCTGGCGAGGGCTTGTAAACTGGGCTCGCAACTAACCAATCCTAATGTCAAACAGTGTATCCAAGGCCTCACCCCAGCATCCCTCAATACGTCCATAGAGATAGAGCTAAAGCCTCCCAGCAGAGTTAGAGATTACACGGTCCGAGACCACCTCCCTGATGCCCTACGATGTTAGTGGACAAGACTTGAGTAGACATAGAGCTAGAGTCTGGTGACCAGGATGAACCATAGTGTCACGTCCTCCCCCTGATGCCCCACTCGCATCAAGTACACTAACCACATACATACAATCACATGCCTATTCCTAGCATCATCATCAACATCATATTATATATAAATGAAAATTAAATATGCATGAACAATAATAACAGGAATATTGGATGACATGTGATATGCACATTACAATCATACAAGCATAGAATCATTTATAGTATTGGACTCAATAAATGAAAACAGTTTATTATTAACCAATTAGTTTAGGTCTTGTTCCCTCACCTTTGATTGAGCGTAGATCCTCGTTCAAGCTTTATGAATCACTTTTAAATCACTAGAAAGACCTAACAAGTCGATAGATTTTAATTAGAATTAATTTCAATAGATTTAGAATAATTGAAATCGTAGGGTCGCAGGTAGGGTAGCACCTAGGGTAGCAGTTCTGCGACCACAGGGGTAGGGTCGCAGGGTAGGGTCGCACCTAGGGTAGCAGTTTCTGCGACCCTAGGGTGTAGGGTCGGACATGGGGTTGGATACCATTCGACCCTACGTGCGACCGCACCCTCCCTAGAACTTCCCGAGGGCATGGGGTCGATCCTGTGGTCTTGTAGGGTCGGATATTATTCGACCCTATGTGCGACCACACGTATTCTGAGTCGACCTTTCATTCTAAAGTCCATTCTTTCATGTTTTGATCTTTTGGCTTACTTTTATGGTCCATTCTAAGATTGTTCTATGGCTCAAAACTCCAAGTTTTACACTATTCATTGTCCATAACAATTTCCTCCATGGAATCTCTTGGAACTTGTCCATGGATGGATGATTTGGGTTTCTCCTAATCCTATGTTCTTCATAACTATTCTAGGATCTCTTATTTAGGTAAGGAATTAGGTTCATACCTTTATTCAGAGGTTTCTCTGAAGTTTACTTCTCTTCCTTAGTCTTCTTCTTTAAGTTTCCTTCTCTTCTTCTCTTCCTTCTATTTCTCTTTCTCCCACTTTCAATTAGGGTTGTAAAGGAGTGAAAGAGGCTAAGGGACGTCCTATTTATAGGGAAAAACCCTCCATAATAAGTCCCAATGAGTTTAGAAAAGATCCCCTTGGAATTAGGAAAGTTTTCCTAATTTTCGATTCGTACTATTTTCGTAGGGTTGGATGTAGGGTCGGACATACTGCGACCCTACGTTTTTAAAACGTGAGACCCTAGGGTGTAGGGTCGCATGTAAGGTCAAACATACTGTGACCCTATGTTTTAAAACGTGCGACCCCACGACCAAAAAGTGGCTTCTAGTCAAAATATAAATCTTGGAAAATCCAGCATCACCTTAACACCCAATATCATTTTAAGCGATGGTTTTCCTTGATACTTCGGATCTCCTATAATGATGGACCTTCTAAGTATCTTGGACTTCTTATTGAATTTGGAATTTCAAAGAAATCTTTATTTCAGGATATCTTTGACAGAACTGTTGGAAAATTGAAATGATGGAAAAATAAATTCCTATCTCATGTTGGAAAAGTGTTGTTTTTAAAGTCGGTTGTCATACCTAGTTCTAATTATGTTGTTTCTCGTTTCCTACTTCCTTCTCACTGTCATGATTCTATTAGAAATGCAGCATCTGAATTCTTCTGGAAGGATGACAACACAAGCAAAGGCATTCATTGAATTTCTTAGGACATAATATATAAATCAAAAGAGAAGGGAGGCTTGGGCTTAAAGGATCCACAATTGCACAATAAGGCTTTACTTGTTAAAGTTGCCTGGAGGTTATGGACTTCACTTCAACCAAGATGGGCTAAGCTTTTAAAGAGCATTTATTTTCCTTCTACTGATCGTTTTTCAAGCTCCTCTGGGAAACCATCCTTCTTGGACATGGAGAAAGTATCTTAATTCGTAGAGACATTCTTTTGAAACGCTTGATATGGTAGGTTGGTGATGGAGCTAAAATCAATATATAAAAGGATCAATGGATCCCTTCTCTTAATGGCCATTGTATTAAGTGTACAAAATCAAATGATTGTCTATATATTTTTGTTAAGGATTTGCTGGACCATAATTCTAAAACGTGGAATATTAATCTTCTCCAATTGTTGTTTTTTGATGAGGAAAGGAAGGCTATCCTAAAGATTCATATCAGTTTATTTGCGAGAAAAGATCGCCTGGTACGGGTTGGCTTAAAAAATGGGAAATTTAGTGTTAAATCAACCTACCATATTCTTTCAAATATTAAGGAGGAGTACACGGATTCTCAGGCCTCTTCCTCCCATGTTTGTTTTTGGAAACTTATTCCCTCGGACTGTTGGAAGAGAATCTGGGCTTGCAAATCTTTACAAAAAATTAAGAATTTTTATCTGGAGAGCTTGCCAGAACAGAGTTGCAAATGCTGATCTTTGGGCTAGGAAAATTCCCATAGATCCTTCTTGCAGAAGATGTGGGAATCAATTTGAATCTATTAACCACATTTTATTTCATTGCCCTTTTGCCAAGGCTACCTGGTTTGCTTCATCTCTATCCTTTATTGTTCCTGATGAACCATTCTTTTCTCTCAATGATTGGCTCTAGAATTGGAATGCTCTATTATAATTTTTAAAAATACAATTGCGGACGCCTACAATCAAGCCTCATTCTTATGTTGGGAACTATGGAAAACTAGGAACGATTTTATCTTTAATCATGTTTTTCTCCCTCCAGATAAAGTGGCTATGAGGGCAGATAAAGCTTGGTTGATTTTAAAAGTAGTCAAATTCATAACAAATATTCTATTATATCTCCTGAATCTTCGAGATGGTCTCCTCCCCCATCCGGTGTAATAAAAATCAATACGGATGCTATCTACGTTCCATATAGCTCTATTGGAGGTTTGGATTTTATTTTCAGAGATTGTAATGCCAACATGATTCGTGCTTGCTCCTGTTACCAACCTCTTAGCTCAACTTTGGATGGAGAGGCTCTAGCCATTAGACTAACTCTTGGTTCAGCTATTGCAGATGGTTTCAAACGAATATATAGTAGTGGAATCAGATTGCCAAGAAGTCATTCAATGCATATCAGGTTCTATTGAGACATCTAATGTCCTTACTCCCCTATTACTGTCAACATTTTGGAGCTTGCTAGTGTTAAACTTTTCTATGCTTAGGGTTTCAACCAAATCTATTCTAATCCATACAGTAACACTAAAACACAATGGAAAAATGGATAATCAATTAATCATAAGGATATACTTGTCTATGGAGGCTGATTCAACTATGCTCCATGAGTCTCCAAGCTTTGATCAAAATCCTTCGCCTATAGTTTTCCACAGCCTCTAGAGGATATCGTGATGTCTTTTACTAATTGGTGCAGAGAGAACTTGACTAACTGTGGCTATGAGGACTCTAACCTAATATTTATAGAATACTATTATAACCCTAAAACCCTTCCCACAATAGAATTAGGGTTACCAAACATATCTTATACCATGTGACGAATCAAACCAAATCGATTCTATCATGTCAATTAGACTTTCACTGAATTAACTAGTTTAACTAATTAATTAAACCCACATTAAATCTAACAGCTAGATCTTGTGATGATTGTGTTCTCTTTTATTCCTAGGGATGGCATTAGTATAGCACATTCCCAAGCCCAGGAAATCATGAAATTTCAGGGATGTTCGATCGGCTGTTGACCATTCCTTGGCTAATTGATCTTAATTTGTATCAATGAGACCTTGGTTTCTTTCACTGTTTTGTATGAATAAAATCTTAGTTTACCCAAAAGAAAAATAAAATCTTAGTTTACCCAAAAGAAAAATCTCCTCGGCTCTAACCATGCTATGTAGCAGACTAGACCTGCATACTCAACCTCATAATTTGTAGTCATGCCACAATATAATCCAAATAGAAAAATTGGATTTCCCTCATGAGTTTGCATCAGAAAACCTCAACGATTTTCCATGTCGGACAAGGATTTAGAGTGATTCCTACGCATCTTGAAATTCCCAAATCTGTAAGCGATAGCACAGAGCCAGACATTGCAGGAGCCTCATCCATAATATCATGCTTGATGGCATCAACGACATACAACCATTATCACTGTTTCCCTTCACATCTGGTCATGCATGTTCTTCCCAAACCAAATATTATAAGCCAGACCTATTGACAAGTTGAAGTGTTCTCTTTCCACCACATCCATAGATCTTGGGACGTCAATTCCCCAGGCCATTTAAACCCAAACTTACAAAACTTTGCCATTCCTTCAACGATAATATTGGCACTCTATGAAGAGTCAGAATAATAGTAAAATTATTCTCAACAAATACGATATTTATAGTACATTTATGGTAAAAAAAAAAAACCATCCCATCCAATTTGAAGGTGAGGTCATTGTATGATTGTTAATGCTCCTTTTCAGGGATACAAGACACATGAAGAATTGATTATTTATTTATTTAATTTTCTTTTTTAGGGATGTGAGAAGGAGATGTACAAGTTATAAAAGGAACAAAAACCGCCAGGGCCTACGCCACCAAACACAAGGGAAAATGATCCCACGTTCGCTGTTGCATGAGCCGTGCATCTTTCATTGTCGTTGTCGTGGCGCTGATATAGAGCCACGTAACTTCGGAGCAATCTACTCTAAAAATCTAAAATAATAAAAACAAACAAACAAACAAACAAAACAACAAATGAATAAATGATGAGATGCGCAGATCACGCATGACAGTTGTCAACACCTCCTTCCTAGAAAGTTCTTCGGTCTCAATCACCACCATCACCACTGTCTTGGTTGCAAATTGCAATGCATTAGCATCTACCAAACACAACATCCTCTGATCTCCTTTTTTTTGGAAAATTGAATTCAAAATTTTTATTTTATTCTCCCGCTGTCGTTTTCGCGTTTTGGAAAAGAACGCCCCACCAAATGTTTCTTCTCGGTAAAAAAATAAAACAATAAAAAAATAAACCATGTGTTTATGCAGGTTCTAGTGTCATTTTATAAAATAATTGATTTGGTAGTCAATTATTTTTTGAATAATTTACATTAGAAGTACTTGATGTTTTGAAAAATTATACTAAAGGTATTTTATGTTCTAAAAATCATATCAAATGTATTTCTTCTTATATTTTCAATATTAATCTTATCTAACATTGCATCTTTCAAGTTAACCATTAGATCTATCTCAAACTTTTAGGGAGTGATGGTTTCTTATTGAACTACCCTTGTTTGATGCTTGATTATTGACACATCGATCGAAAAAAGAAACACTTTGAGATGCAGAATTTTCACTGGAGGTGTGTACCATAGTCAAATCTGTGACTTAGTGATGAATAACCATCAGTGAGGAAATACCACGGGAGAGGACATGGGCAAACGAAGGGGTGGGCAATTGAGACAGTGATGAGCACATGGAAATCTGAGTGGTGAGTCGTTGTGGTAACAAGATGGTGAGAGCGAAAATCAAAGGGGACAAAAAAAGTTATGCTAAACAGGGGGTAAATTTGAAAGTACAAAAATAGAAGGTACCCCAAGTATAATATTTTTGAAACGTGAGATACCTCTGGTATGATTTCTGAAACCTGATGCACCTCTGGTATAATTTATCAAAACGTCAAGTACCTCTAATGTAGTTTACCCTTCTTTTTTTAAGGACTCAACCCTTCTTTTTTTAAGGACTCACTTTCTAGATCGGGTCCCTCTGGATCACCCTTAAGTGCTTCATGCCTCCCTTCGATGAAGACCATGTGGCGCCTTAACACATTCGACGGTTATAAATCCAAAACTGTAAAGTAAGAACGTAAGTGAAAGGTACGTAATATCAAATGGAAAGGGAAAAAATTGAAAGCTCCGTTTTCGTAGTAGATCGAGGAAGACGACGAACCAAAACCAGCAGAAAAATTTCCCCCGGAGTCCTTGTTACTGTAGGCCGCCGGGCTCGTTCTCTCTCACCGTTCGTTCTTCCAGAGATACATTTATCGACTTTTGCTGGAACTTGGTGTAGAAATCCCTAATCTGATAGCAACTTCATTCTGACTCCATGAATTCTGTAGTGATAATTTTCTCTCTCCTCTCTCCTCTCTCCTCTCTCTCTCTATAGCTTCTCTCTCTTCTTTCTCTTTCTACAATTCTCTCCATTTTTCATGTTTCAAAAGGTATTCAATACTGTGATAAACACTGTCACATCACCTGTAACATAGCCACATCGTCTGTAGGGTTGCAGATACTCTCTCTCATCAAATTTGATCCAATTAATCAATTTATCAATAATTACAATACGAAGGCCAACAAGAACGACGTGACAATAACCTTTCAGAAGGAATGGGTTGAAGCTCCACATCATTGACTAGATTGTTTCGTTTGTTTTGGCCAATGGAACCCTGTTTTGGAGATGGAATAGAGGTCGTTCCCTGGCCAGAAAATAATATTGCATTTCTAGTTTGTCTGAGATCCTCATAATCTCAAAGAGCATTTTTTTTACTTTCCTTGTTTCAGTCTCACCTGTACAACGGAATTTTTTAGTCTAATTGGAGAGCAAGTTTTGACGCAAAGGATCCCATAATCAAGTCAAACCCTAATCACAATTGCTTTTGAACGATTAAAGTTACTGTTAGATTAGGTTTCATACAGGAAGTTCCAACAATGTCGGTTTATTCTTAGTCTAGAAACGTACTTTCAGCGGAAAAACGAACAACGAGAGAGAACAAGTCCAGCCGGCAGGCCGGCAGTTGCAGTGGACTTCGGCGAAAGTTATTGGGTTATTCGTCTTTCTCGGTCTCTTACGAAGACGGAGTTTTTAATTTTTTTCCCTTCCCATTTGATGTTACGTACTCTTCACTTACGTTCTTATTTTACAGTTTTGGATTTATAACCGTCAGATGCGTTAGATGCCACGTGGTCTTCATCGAAAGGAGGCTCCATTAAACGAAGCACTTAAGGTGATTCAAAGGATCCCGACGCCACTTTCTCTCTATCTATGTATTATTTTCTATTTTTGATAATTAAATGAAATCTTTTGAAAAATAGAATCAATAATTCAGATATTATATGAAAAGACACCCATGAAGTGATCGTTCACTGCTCCTTTTTCTAGTTTTTTCGAATCATTAATTTCAATTTTATCCGCTTTTGAAAATTTTTAGTTAATGGGGCCTATAAATGTTGTTAAAAGATCATCTTAGAAGATATGTTTTTCGTAATGTAAAACGTGCAATGGTTATAACCACATGTGAGAATGGTATTATATGATGACACGTCATTAACTTATCCTCCACTGGTGAACCGAGGGGAAGAGAGAGATGAAGAGAGAGATTTCTCTAATTGATCGTCTACATCTAACTTATCAATCCTAAAAGGACTAAAGGAGGTGAGTTGGATTTTTTTATTTATTTTTTTTTTTTGAGAAAATGTTCCCATAGATACCGCTCAATTGTGCCAGTTGCTCATTGGACGAATTGGAATATTCAACACATGCTGACGCATATTAACCACTCCGATGAACCACTAACAGGCTGAGCGAAAAGATCCTTTTCCCAACATCAATGTGCAGATTATTTCCCCAAACCTTATATATTATGGCATTTTTTGTCTCCTCCTTTAACCATGTGATCCCCATTGGCTATGTCATTTCATACATTCTCATTCGTATTGTGGGATCATAGAGAACAAGTCCAATGCCGATTTCCAAAGGCTACAATGCCAACGAACGTGAAATGGATCATAGACACCTATCACACCTTGGATTGGCATCTGTCGGCCCCTTTCGCTCCATTGTCTTTCTAATTGACATTGATCGGTGTCAGAACTCTATTCGTATTGATTATTTTTTCTATATATTTATTGGGCCATATATATATATATATATATATATATCATGAGAGGGATGTTAAAATGTTGAGTTAAGGGTAAATCAGGATAAACCCGACCCTGATTCAGGGTCAATCAGGGTATACCTGGCCCGGCCAGGCCCAATCAGGGAAAATCAGGATAGGGCAGGGTTTGGTAGTACCTTGCCAGGGTAGGGTTAGGGTTGAGGTTATGTCCTACCCTAACAGGGTAAGGTAGGGTCTGGGTTAACATGAAAGAATCTAGGGTAGGATTGGGTTTGCAGATACCCAGCCCAACCCGACCCTGTTTCACCTCTACTCATCCCTTACAAAATACTATATTTAATGTCTTAGTCACTTACCAAGGCTATGTTTGGAATGTGTTTTAGGTCAATAACACATTCTCAAATGACAAAAACTGTGTTTGGTATACATTCTCATTTTTAGATAATGAAATGCGTTAAAAGTATGCGGACCATTCATGAATGCAATCATTAGTCCAAACTACATTTTGAGCCTAGAACAAAAATTCCCCTCTAGCCCAATCTCATTTGATGGTAAGAATGCATTCTTCAAACCCAACGTAAGTCTAGAAAATTGTCTACATCAAGAACTAGAAAGACAGACGATGGTATATTTATGTAATTTTACATTTAGTAAGGGTAGTATTATCTTAAAAAAATTTCATCAGTTTTTAACACTTAATTAGTGTGGACTATACTATTATAAAACATTGTTTCAGAAATAATCTGTATAACTTTTGTCGAAAAAATGATCATTCTGAAATCCCTCTTTTGTCAAAAAAGGATAGTACTGTATGATCATGAACCTGTTGTGCATTATAACCCCTTCTCTCATTATTCCCCCACAATGGAAAATTCCTTGTTGAGTGTCCAAATTTGTAACATTTGGCACATTTTGAGGGTGAGTCCTCATAGATCACACGTTGTGCAAAAAGAAAATGAGCATCGCAAACTCCGATCTGCTAATCATTATCTCGTGCTAATGATTATCTCGGTAACACACTGGTTAGCAGACTCAATTTCCACACAAACACATGCAAAATGCCCAAGAGAGCCTTCTCTCGTACGGCAATCAACTTCAACTGGCCGACCAATAGTTTTGGCCGTCGATAAAATGATTGGTTCATCCCAGTATTCTTGTAATAAATCTGGAAACCTGATCAAATGAAGATGGTGAGAGATTGTCTGTTTATTAACATTAAAATCCGAGATCCAACTTTTGGAATCAAAGCTGCTGACCTTTCACTGTATTGGGGCTTCTAGTCCAAACATGTAACATATCTGATATACAACATGCAAGGCTAACATGTAACATTTTATAATGTTCCTGAGAATCAAACAGGTGAAAACGAGGTGTTAGAGAATTCGGGAGTTAATTCGACTAGCTCCTGTACGTATTAAAATAAATTTAATTTATTTCTACGAATAGATCTTTGGTATTAAAACAAGGAGGGATTTAGGTAAAACTTTAATTTGTTTTAATGGTTCTATTAATTTTCAAAATCAGAATCAAACTGTTTACTAATCAGTTTTTCAATTTCATTTTATAAGGTTTCAGTTTTAAACACGCTTATGTTGACCATTCTGATACATCGGATGGATCGATTGACTGGTAGTTGATATATAAAAATTGCATGGAGATAGAAAGAAACCTGCTGACTGTGTCACCGATACTGTGGTTAGAACACATGCACGTCGCCTAGTTACTCGCCTACTCTTTTTAGAGAGGGAGAGAGGAGAACACGACTGACCCTTTTTGGGGTAGTCAATCAAGCTTTCATCGCCCACTGCAAAAATCTGATTCTATTTTTACTAATTAAACAAAAGAAGAAAGAAGATGCTACAGATTCCTAGTTATGCTTGAGAGAGATGAATTTGTACTCTTTTGACTGCTAGACATTGACAAAGACCCGTTGGTTCAGATTTCAAATGATTGATTTAAATTTTATTTATTTTATTTATTTCATTAATGTCACTTGTCGTTATACTCTTGTCTTTTTGTAAGATACTTGTCTTTATACTGGTATATAAGACAAAATGCAGATGGAAAAATTACCATTTCGTTAGACACCAAACAGATATTCTTAACCTCCCCCATCTATAAAATGGGTAAGGTCCTTGTAATGAATCATTCAGTTAAAATATATGTTATGATGGATCGGTCGTTTGCAGTAAGGAAAGGAGCTTGGACTGAAGAAGAAGATTTTCTTCTACGACGATGCATTGAGAAGTATGGAGAAGGAAAGTGGAGCCACGTTCCTCTTAGAGCAGGTATATTAACTTATTTCCTTTCTCTCTCTATTTAATTAGAGATAGAGAGAGATTTCTGATCTCTTATATATAGTTCTAGAGAGAGAGAGAGCACTAAAGAAAGTCTTCTTTCCAGGACTGAGAAGATGCCGAAAGAGCTGCAGGTTGAGATGGTTAAATTATCTGAGTCCTACTATCAAGAGAGGAGATTTCACGCAAGATGAAGTTGACCTCCTTCTCAAGCTTCACAAACTCTTAGGCAATAGGCAAGTGCAACTATTTAAGTTGTGGTTTTTGAGTCTAGATCCTTTTCTCACGTGATAATCTTCCCACATCATTGGGCCTCGTTGATGGATATGGAATGGAGGTGATACCATATCCTATCAATGACTCCCAAAGATGTGAGGAGGTTGTCACGTGGCCAGAGGATCTCCACTCGAAGTTTTGAATGCTTCATATTACTAATGTTTCTTTTTTTGTTTTTAGGTGAGAGATTTGCATGGGTGTATTTGACTATAGGATGTTAAGTGGTTGGATTTAATATCCATCAATAGAACCCAATTATCTTGTCAAATTTAAACTCAGTTAGAATTGGTGATTAGGTGGTTGGACTTAATATCCATCTTACGCTAGATCAACAAAGCCCAATTATCTTGTCAAACTTAAACTCAGTTAGAGTTGGTCGTGTGAAAATATAAACCTTCAAAAGTCCGTTGGATTTCGAACGCAAATGAATGAATAAAAATACAAGCCAAATATATATAAGGATAAATGGGATTCAAATCCTCAAGCCCCTCACGTCAACATGAGGAAATCTAGATATGCTCATAGTAAACTATAGCCATTGAATTTCCTCATGTCGACATGAGAGGCATGAGAGACATAAGAGAATTTATTTATGGATAAATGATTAGGTTTTTCTATGAAAATTAGATAGGCTAACAATCTAGAGTACGTCTTTTCTATTCAATGATTGGATTAGTCAAATGATCATTTATGTAGCATATTAATTATTAAGAGTATCTTTATCAAATAATAAATTATTTTAAGAGCATGGAAGCTTCTGGTTGGATAGACCACAAAAATTTTTACCATATATTTTTTCTCAGAAAAAGAAAAAGAAAATCTGATGGGAAGGAAACAACAACCCTGTTACCCAGCTAATTACCCATATTTACCAAAAAAAAAAAAAGTTAATTACCCATAAACATATGTAGAAATAAATTGCATGGTCCTGTGTCGCTTCAGTTTGCAACAGTGAGACGGTCACCTATTGAGTTTGTCCTTCCTCACAATTGTCTCCAAAAGCATGGATGTCCTTTGTTAGAAGAGGAGAAATTAACGATGATGTTTCTTGTCTATCAAAAAGATGGTAGGGACAAAGTTTCCCATGATGCTAAGAAAATTTTTTATTATTTTTTTCTTTTTTCATATCATGTGGGTCTCATATAGATTATATATTTTTTCAATTTATCTCTTCCAAACAAACATTAAAAAAAAAAATTATATATTTTACACTTAAAATTTTAGATTAAAATAAATTAAACCTTACTTGCACTCTTTCCAGTATATGTGAAACTAATAAAAGATTTTGGTTCATGAAAAAAAAAGAAAAAGAATTATACTAAGAGGGAAAAAAAGAAGGTGCAAATTATTTGATATCTTAAAAAATATCAATAAAAAAAAAAACCTCATTTGTTTTAGAAATAAGACGAGTTCTCCCCTAAACTAAATTTAGTTTTGATGGTGATATATTTTCTTGTGTATTTCATATTTTTAAAAGCAAAAGTTATTTTTCTAATCGACAAATTAAGCATATGACACCATCGTCTACCAACATTAATCTTAAAAATGAACAAAATTCTACTCTTTATTTATGAAGTTTTGATAAAACCCTTTCCTATTCAATCCCGTTCCTTTAATTATTTGCTCCCCTAAGCTGAGAAGCTCTTCCCTTCACTAAATATGTCTATTTTTCCGTGACTAACTAGATAATCTCTTTCTCTCTCTTCTCCTCCTTTGGAATGGTTGATGTTTCCTTTTTCATGTGACGTCACTGACGAAATCTAGAGTATATTGATCAAATCTCCTCTGACATGATCATGATTGACTGTGTTACAGTTGTAGATGTAATCGGATATGATCTTAGAAGATCTGATCGATATATGATCAATATCTTATAGAAAAAGAAGACATATGATCAATATGAATTATTGATGTTGTGTTACCTTGTGTATAGAGATGCTCTCTCTCTCTCTCCCTCTCTCTCTGACTTATTGATTTTTTGAAACTTTGTACATGTAGATGCTCTCTCTCTCTCTCTCTCTCTCTCTCTCTCTCTCTCTCTCTATTTTTGAGTTGTTGATGTTTTATTAATTTGTATATGTAGATGGTCCCTAATCGCTGGTAGACTTCCGGGAAGAACGGCCAATGATATCAAGAATTTCTGGAACACTCGTTTCAACAGAAAGAATAGTGGTGCTACTGCTACAGAAGGAGAAGAGATAGAAGCTAGAAATCACGTAAGCAAGAGAAACGAAGTAATAAGGCCTCAGCCATGGACCTTTTCCAAAAATTCCAAGTGGCTATTGGGAAATTTATCTTTTTCTACCTCTCCTGAACCATCTGCTAATATTAATACTACCAGACTCTGTAATTCAAAAGAAATGTTGTGCATGCCATCTCCGGTGCTCCCTAATAGTACTGAAGGGTCTAGGCTAGAACAAGAAAGCGACTCTTTTGATAAAGAACTCGAGAAAGGGATATCAGCAGGCTCTATTTTTGAATGTGCAGAAGATATGATTAGGAGTCTCTGGGATGAAGATCTGCAGCCAATGATACAGACTGGGAACGACCCATCTTTGGAAGAAGGAAGCACAGTTTGGGATGAAGAATTTTGTTTGGATTTTGACTTTTGGGATGCACATAGAACGAATCATGATGGAAATTATCTACAAGCATAGAATCTGAGAAAAAGAGACTTCATATATAATGCTTTTTTTTTTTTTTTGGGTAAGTTTCATATAGTGCTTTGGATGTATATATGGTTTCATTCATCCATTAAGGTACCTGGCTGTTTTTTCTATTTGATTAAGTCACCTTTGTGAGTTCTGACAGATAAGATTGAATCTTGGGGCTAACGTGGGATCCGCTCAAGGACCTACTGGTTTAGGTAAATATCTAATGCGTTCCCCGATCCGAGAGGTCGTTTTTGGAGGAGAAACTATGCGTTTTTGGGATCTCCGCACTCCCTTTGGAATTCAAAATCATTTGAATTTCAAATGGTTACAAATTTTAAATATCCTAAAGTCAATCCCTAAAGTTGAGGGACGGTTATAGGTTTTCAAATATATTTAAATTTGAAATATTTCAAATACTAGATTAGTTCCTATTGATGAGGACTGTAACAGTTACAATTTAAATTTGAAATATAAATGTTGATATTAAACGATCATTTTAATAAGGAATCATATTTTATAAATTGTTGATTAATCTGATTTCTCTCCAAATAATGGAGGGTAATCAATGCACGTATAATGGTGAATCATTATAAATACAACCACTTAATATGTATTGGTGATAATGGGCCCACTATAGACATTGGTGTTAGTGGGTTTAGTATAAATCAAGAGCATTAGCATTTGTGCATGCTCTGTCAGCCTTGTTCGCCCTTTTTGCTAAAAACAATTAGGGTTAGCAACTAATGAGTATGGCTAATAACTTATAGACTAAAAAAAAGAAACAATCCTGTAAATAAGAACTGACGACTTTCTCACATAATATGACCATAAGTGTAAATTGGCTCACACAAAATAATACTTTACATTTTAGAGTAGGTTAAATGGAGCCTCATTTCTCATTAGGGATCACTTCTTATAGAGTGAAAGCAGGAACTAAACCTGCAATTAAGAATATTTGATGTCTCTCTTCTCATAATAAGACATACTACAAATAGGCTCACACACAATAATACTTTATATTTTAGAGTGGGTTAATGGAAGCCTCATTACACGTTAGGGATATCACTTTCCCTATGGGGTTCTATTCAATGGTCAACCAAACCCATCAATCAACAGTTGGAAGTTACTCATGTAGGTAAACAACGTAAACATCAGAAACAGCTGATTTACAAGTCCTCGCTGACCTCCTTAAAGGATCCTGTACAAGTGCTTGCTCAACAGGAATCTTATCAACAACGGAACCATAGGCTATGCCATTGCAAGCTCCGTTGATTCCTGACCAGAACAATTACTCTAGTCAATAGGTGAATAAATTGTTAGAATTATTGGTCTACATATCTATAGAACACAATAGTTTATAGAGAATGACAGATACAATCAATAATATAAATACATACCTCTTGGAGTTTAATCCTCCCTTAATGACTTGAAGTTTTCATCGTAATCCCTCGATCACGGTCTTCCACAGCCTTCAGAGGATCCCAATTCTCTTGCTAATAGGTGCAGAAAGAATTATTTCATTAATTGTAGCTGTGGGGACCCTGATCAATATTTATAGTAAATACTACCATAACCCCTAATTCCTTCCCATAATTAGAATTAGAGTTATCAATCTCAAACCAGTGGCTAATCAATCAAATCGATTTTTATTGTTTCAAACTTTCATTAATCGACTAGTTTAATAATTAATGAAGCCCATAAATCTAACATAAACAATAGTGGATGGTAGTAGTTGGGGGTATAGAGATAACGACATGCTTCTCCTCAAAAGTGAAACTATCTGGCTAAATACCCTAAACACCTATGTCTTCCTCAAAGAAAATATCTCACTTAGACTGGACAACCCTAGTAGAGTGGAATGGACAGGAACCTGTGTAACCTTTCAACTTTTCTGATTTGCCAATAAAGTGACCACTTATGGTCTTAGGGTCAAGCTTCCGGTTATAAGTTTTCATTTACCACCGCTGCAACCCAAACAAGCGTGACACGTTAGGTTTTCTGCTGTTCCGTAAGTCATATGGGTCTCAGGAATATATTTACTTGACACAGAATATAAACAAGGAAAAATATCTACCACACCTAGGGTAGTATGATTTAATCTCACCTATCCACCTCTATTTACAATAATATCCTTAACACTTCCTATTTTTGAAATTAGGTAGAAAAAGTTTGCTCATCATGCTCCTCACATGTCCACGAATGTAAAATTCTGTACTTCGGTGATACCGTTCTGTTCAAGAGTTTCTGACATGACTAAGCATCAATGCTACAATCTTGCATATACTTAGCAAACGACTTAGGATTAGATCCGATTTCATCAAATCTATTATAAATACCAAACTTTTGAAAAATGATTTAAAATGGATAGATGATGAAATTCAAGGGAAAATACTAATAAAGAGGGATATAAAAATGCAAATTTAATTTTTTTACTTTAATAAAATTTGACGTGTAACAAATCTAAATTATAGCTTATTCTATTCATGTCTTAATCAAAATTAACACCTAAAGTCTTAGAGAAATGAATTCATGTCTTATTTAATCAAAATTAACTCCTAAAGTCTAACTCACTAGGGATAGTATCTCCCAAGATTAATAAAATTGGTTGGGGTTAAAAACACCCTGAGTTGTCCTAAACACTACTTGGGGTAAAAGGATAATTCAATAGGATAAAGGTATTTTGGTATTTTAAAAAAAATGTTATGTTTACATAAGCAATTATTGTCCATTTGCTAATGAAGTGGAGTAAAGTGTTATAAGTTTCACTTTATGAGGGAGGTCTATGTAAGTCAATAAGTGCCAGAGGAGGTCCGTGTAGTAAACGAAATATCATGGAGAGATCCGAGTAATTTTTCCCAAACAGAAAATATGATACACACCTTCCACATAGCACAATTGAGTGACCATTTACCGGATACCGGGGCTTTTTTCTTTTTTGTTTTGGAAGAAGTTTCTTTTTATTTTGGAAGATTTCTAAATACACCACCATACTTTCCCTTGTGCTCTCACGTCTTATTTATTTTTTCCGCTCTACTAACCTTACAATCATCCACCCCACCTCTTTTTCTACTGGGGGATGTCTTTTCTACTGAGGAAAGCCTCGTTCCCCAACATCCATTGATGACGACGTCATCTCCTCTAAACGAATGGGGGGAAGAGCGATACCTTTATCTAAAACCCTATGATGAAATCCTAAGGAAAGTACCCAAACTAAAGGAATTGTCGAACCCAAATACAGGATTATTCTCGTAGTAGAGGAGGACCAAGACCTTGGAAAGGGTGGAAAATCAAACCTATCACTTGGACCTATAAGCCCTCAACAAGACTGCAACAGAGGATGTCCGAAAGCAAATCCAGAGGGAGCTTCGGTTGCAATTCCTGTGCAACCTGACATGACCTAAGACCTAAGGCTAGCTTCTCGGAACGTCCGGTCGCATGACTATGTAACCGGATGTGCAACTAGACACCACCAGTAGGCTATTGGGTAGGTCAGATTGCAAGGCTGGTCCTACTCCTGTGTGACCAGAGGTGCTGCTAGACCCTTCCATTAGGGTCCTAGGTAGGACCAAATGGGGGTTTTATTGCAGCCTTCTACGAGATACTGCAACCGGACAAGCCCAGAAGGACACTGTCCAGGACCATCCGTGCTTTGTGGTAACTAATACTAGTACAACGCCGTCACCTATGTCTGGAAAACATTGACAATTATTATAAATTAAACAATCAAGACAATGTATCTAAACTAACTAACTATATTAATTATAGGCGTGAATGAGAGCACATTAGGGCAAGACTCTATAGGACAGAGGGCATAATAACTCACTCGCCAAGTGAGGGATTGTTTGACCATATTTTATGGGGGTGTAATCACTTTGCATGTCTATGTTGCATTTTGTTTGTCTCGTATGTCATACAATATTTGTGAATTTCCATGAATAAGCATTATTGATATTTACTGTTGTGAAAGCCTGATGTTTGTTTAGCCACTATGGGATTCGAGATGGGGTCTGGGACCACCGAACTGGTTGACCATATGGGCACTTCTTTGCATCAGCAAGTATCCTAGCGGTGTGACAACGTCCAGGCAGTAGTCAT
The DNA here is from genome assembly GCA_028583415.1 of Protea cynaroides. Lineage (NCBI taxonomy): Eukaryota > Viridiplantae > Streptophyta > Magnoliopsida > Proteales > Proteaceae > Protea > Protea cynaroides. Next base: position 84,969,777 of record CM053273.1, read on the forward strand.
GGATTGTGCTCACTGCTGGTGTACGACAATAAGTGCACTTTGTACGACATTTAAGACTAGTTATATAGATCCCATGTTTGTAACCCTGGCCAGTAGGGGATTAAGTAATGGTGTGGGGTTGGGGACGGGGGATGTGACCTAGTGGTGTTCATTGGAGCATCGATCCCCGACTAGGGTCGTCCTGTATAAAACCCATGATGGAAGTCACGTGGCTTCGATGCTGATTGCATGGCAGTGCTGGATGAGTGCTCATTCAGTTTTGCGCATGGGAGATTGAACGAGTTATGAGATTGTAGTTGACCTCTTCAATAGTGTATGGAAAACAATACCAGATCCATTTAATGTTACTAACTCATGCATCTTGCTTACTTGTATGTGATGTTCCTCATTGAGCTCAAGTTGGAAAGCTCACCCTATGATCGTATTTCTTTTTAGATGATGTTGCAAGTGTTACTGTAGCTGACTTTGTCGACTCGCCAATGGTTCCAACATTCTCCCGACTAGAAGTGCAGGTAGCAAACGAAGAGGATCATGGCTGTTGCTACGAGTGCGATGTGTGTGTCTTCAAGTAGACGGAGCGTCGCTGTCACCCCAGCTGTGCTAGTTTCCATAGTTTCATTTTATTTCCAATTTCTTAGTTTGGTTTATATATTGGTTGTGTTGTGAACAAAGGAGTAATTATGGTTTTGTTTTGAACGCTGGTAAAACTTGGAAACTATTTACCTTATCATTAGACATTCTTCATTCATTTTAATACGAATTCCGTTATTATATTTATACACTCTGATTTTATGATGTTATGCGTTTGGGATTTGGTGATTGGTTTGATGAGCATGGTTGTGGTTCGAGGGTTAGACTGAGTCGGTTCATAAGCGGCTCAGCCACTCCTCTGACCCAAAAATTGGGGTGTGACAGTCAAGGTAGTGAATTCACGATTACAATTGGATTACATTAAGAATTAACTTTAAGTCCTTATTTGTGTGCCCTAATTATAAATGATTTAACCAGAGTCATTCAAGATGAAGTTCCTTGTGCATGCTTTTTGTTGATGTTATTGTTGTAGTGGATGAAACAAAAGCAATGATTAATGCCAAGTTGGAGCTATGGTGAAGAAAATTGAAATCAAAGGGTTTTAAGATAAGTAGAACGAAGAGGGAGTATACGGTGTGTAACTTTAGTCATACAATGACAGATAATGAGGTGGTGAAAATTGATGAGAATGAGATACAATAAAGTGATTATTTTAAGTATCTAGGTTCAATCATAAATAAAGAATGTGATATAGAGGATGATGTTTCATAGAGGATTAAAATATGATGGATGAAGTGGAGATGTGCGTTTGGAGTGCTGTATGATCGAGTATTCCTTTAAAATTTATAAGAATTTATAGGACATTCATTTGACCAGCTATGATATATGATCCAGAATGTTGGGCAGTTAAGAAGCATCATATAGATAAACTTAGTATAACTGAGATGAAGATGTTGAAAAAGATATGTAACAAGTATGATTGAGCCACCTAGTATAGTGGGAGCTTATTAAGGTGAAATGTCTTGATTTCAAAACCCCATAGGTATAGAATAATTTTTGAAGAGTTTTTGTATGCTTTTTAGTGGTGGATCTCACTAGCTTACCTGGCATCTACATGGTACTTAGAAATGCATCCATTGGTTCTTAGTGAAGTGGAAATCCTTATTGGCTCAGGTACTCACATGACAACATATGATTGGGAGTTGAATCATGTATGAATTTTGATTGGTTAAGCTACCTTGCAACTAGAATTCATGTTAAGAGTATTTTGGGTACTTAAATTAAAAGGGTACCAGGAAATGGAAGTAATGCTTCTCATTCAAGCACATGTACAAAAAGAATTAAGGGCTTTTTAGTCACTTCACTTTTAGAATGGTACCCAAGGGATATGGATCTAAGAAGCATCCGTGTGATTTGAAGAACTCATGTAAGGACATATTGGATATTACACAAATCAATTAGAAAATTAAAAACAATATATAAACGATCACACGCAAGCAAGAGAGCTTCTTCTTGCTGAAATCGTACGAACAAGAGAGAGGTTTTGAGCCAGAGTTTTGAAGAAGAGCTTGGGAACTCCATTGCTAAAACTGATTTGATCCAAGGGGAAAGGAATACTAAGAAGCTGGGTAGAATCAAGGAGAAAAAAGAAGCATTTAAGGTCTAAAAATTTGTGAAAGCTCGAAGTTTGGAAGAATATTAGAAAAAATTTGGGAAGAAGAAATTATAAACCGAAATTGGAATTTGTGGAAGTCTGAGCAGAATTTGAAGTTAGTACAAGTTTATATTTTCTCTACACAATTAAGCCATGGATGTTAAATTCCTGAAGATTTCTGTAAGTTGCAGACCTTCAAGGTCCTTTAATGGTAGAAAAGGGAAAAAGGTAAAGAAATGATGAAAGGATGAATCAAATAAACACAATAATGCATAAGAATTACAATGGGTATTAATATAAGCCAATGACTTTAAGGACCCTAGAACAATGATTTAGAGACCCATTCAGAGGATGAAGATGGGTGAAGAAGGAACCCTTCACCCAACCTACTTGAAAAATATGACAAACACGTTTCTGTGTTTTTATGCTTGTCCAAATGCAAAACCCGAACTGTTTGGACGGACCAGACAGACCCAGCTCTTGTAACCGCACACTTCCCGAATCGTTCCCTGTATAGGAATTGAGGTCCGATGGACATTTTCAGACCACACCTCTATCTCCGAAGGATTTCAACACAGTTTTATTTTTGAAAGCATTTTGGGATTTTCTTTTTCCCGTTTTCCAAAGCATGAACTAAGGATCCAAGGGGGCATGTTTAAGGATCATTTCACATGAATGGGAATCGTAATGAGATTCTGGAGATCAATTTGAAGAATTAACATGATCCTCTAAGGAACAGTAATTTTTCAAGACAAGAAGAATATGAGGGATTTCATTTTTCTATTGTATAATCTATGTTTATGTGTGGCATGTTTAGTATGAATGTGAGAAATGAAATGCTCAAATGTATTATTTATTTTTTTTTTTGGTAAAAAAATGTTGAAATGTATGAAATAAGATATGTATTTGATATCAAAATAAATCAATCCTTCGTGAGACGAGGCTTTGCTAAGGAAAAGATTTCAACTCAAGGAAGAAAACCATTACTTTGGTGTTTCCTTGCGTAAAACTTCGTTTAGGAACATTCAGAAAATTGTCTGGAATATTAAGAATAATTAGTTTCCTCATAAAACTTTGTTTTAACATCCAAAATAGTCAGAGTGGAAGTTCGACACCGGAAAAGGGATGTGTAGGTTACAGAATCAATTTCATTCTGGTAAAGAGCGAGGCTTGCGATTGTTTTTCTTTGATGGTGAAGTCGCAGGGAGAGAGAGCTGAGCAAAAAAATTGAAATAAATACAACTTCATAAGTGAGTGAAATGAAGAAGATGAGGGAATACATGCATCTTTTCACTTTCTTTTTTGTTCTGAGGGTGAGTCAGATACTTTACCCCTTAATGGGGGATAGTTTGGCCATTATAAAATTAAGAACCATTACACGTCAGCATCTAATAGAAGATTCCTAACGGAGTGGATTTATTTATAATATATAATAAATGTAAAAGAGGTAGTTGTAATTGTTTGAAATCTTTGAGAGGAAAATGTAATTCAGGTAAACATCAGGGGAGGTAGTTGTAATTTTCCTTATATTTTTTTATTAAAACAAAACTTATTCATTAATAGGAACAGAACCCGAGACATCTAATTAAAGTTCACCGAATCAAATAATGGAAATCAACCATTGAATCTGCTCATAGAACTCAAAATCTTCTTAATTAAAGAGTTAATTATGCTGTTAATCTGTCTACCAACAAAAATGAATCCACAAAATGTATTCATATATTTGTTGATGGAAGAAATGTAAGAGTGACTGGTGTAATTTTGTTAACCAATCCTTAGGTACCGTTTGTTTGGGGGCCAATGATTGAGACATTTAGCCATACATGGGACAAGTTGAAAACTTACCTACCCCAAATTAATGGCAGCGGATCCTGCATCGTAGTGGACCAAAATCCGGATCCAAAATCCAAGGGAGTTGGGTTCAGTCTGGTTACCTGTCAATACATTGGGGGATGGGTCGACTGAAATCCGACCCTTGGCAGACGGTAGGACCGAAAGAGTGGATTTGAATACACCAAAATCCTGATTCTGTCCTTCATCATATGTTAGCAATTATTAGGTGTCATGCTCTCAGTAGTTAACGTCACAAAAGTGCATTTTATGGGTTCTCAGCCAAGGGGACAATGTCACGGAGGGACTGCCTATTCTGTGGCAATATAAGCGGGGACCGCTGAATAGGCCAGCTGAGTTTTCGGTTTTGCGGTTGAGACTTGAGAGTAACAACCGGAGATGAGGAGGGAAACTGGGAAACAATCGAATTCAAGACCTTTTAGGGTCAGTTTTAATCGAAACCAAACCAATTTGGTTCAGTCTGAATTAAATCGAAATCAAATCTTAATGAAAAATTTAATGAAAAATTTAAACCGATCTGAATCAGTTGACAAGTCCGAACCAAATCAGTCCAATAAGATCAAAATTGAACCAGTCCGACAATGGACCGATAAGAGTCCATTAAGCTAATATTTTATTAAATATATATGTAAAAACTAACATTGAAATTGAACCAGCTTGATAATGGCCAAATAGAGCCCATTAGTCCAATTTTTTTATATTTTTTTTATTACATATACATATAGTAAACTAGGGGTGCAAGTTTTACCCTGACGACCCTAACCCTCCCAGGCCCTCCCTGAACCTGGCAGAGTTGAAGTTGGCCTGAACCCTGACAGGGCTAGGTTAGGGCTTAATTTTTTATCAACCCTGGCAGGGTTGGGTTGGGTTAGGGTTGACCCCCTGGGTTGAGCCTGCCCGACCCGACCCTATATATATATATATATATATATATATATATATATATATATATATATATATATATATATATATATATATATATATATATATATATATATATATATATATACACTCTGGGAAGCGTTGTCGACTATAAGAGGCATTGAGACATTGTCTGAGAGACTGAGAGTCGACTGTCGAAAAAGATTATGTGAGAATCGAAATCTCCTGAGGAGTTTTTTCTGTTTTGAGTTAAATGTTTTTTATAATTTGATTGTTATTGTTTCGACTTCATTTGCTGATCTATTTGAAAACTGTAAGGAGATTTTACTTTGTTATGAATTATATGTTTTCAATCTTTCTGTTGTTCTTTTGACAGATTGAGTATGTTGTTTGATTTTTGTTGTTTCTATTTTATTTGTTGATCTTTTAGAGTTCCCATCAGTTTTGGCTACCAATCTTGTTCATATTTTGTTCATATTTTCATCGGTAGAGATTTATGATTCTCATGAGTGTTGTAATGGACAATCAAAAACATATTTAATGATCGAAAGGAGATTTCGATTTGAGCTAAGATCAAATGGGTTTTAAATATTGTATGATTGATATTGTTTATTCTCTCTTTTTACTTACGGGGATCTTTTTTTTTTCTTCTCTTTTTATCTCTTCCTGAACCAGAGTTAATTAGGATTAATCCGGCCCAACCCGATCTTGTCAGGGTCAATCAGGGCAGGTTAGGGTTAGGCCCAACCCTGCCAGGATCAGGGTTAGGGTTGTACATTTTCTGACCCTGGCAGGGTTGGGTTGGGTTAGGGTTGAGTTTAAATAGTCAGGGTTGGGGTTAGGGTTTTGAAAAACCCAACCCAACCTGGCCATGTTGCAGCCCTATAGTAAACTGATACCAAACCGATATGAGTCTATTAAACCAGTCCGATAACGAACCAACACCAGACCAGCCCATTAACTTAATGACCACCACAATTGTGAACTTGTACTGCAAAGATGAGTCAATCCCATGTTAGATCACTATGAAAAAGGACCTCGAATATCAAGGTTAATGGATTTTTGACTACTTCGTACTTTATATTGTTACCACATTTATTACTATTTGCTATTTGAATTCCTAACATGAACATTCGAGTAACTCCTCGAACTAAAAGTCGGACCACTCTTTGTCACCAGTAGATGGGTCTCCACCTCGGAAGATCATAATGTATTCAAGTAGCAATGACCTGAAGTTGAAGGAAAAGAGTAACTCCACTAAGGTGAAGTCACCTTCGAGCGGAGTGAAATAGTCCATCCGATGGACAGTTGGATGAAAAGAGCCTATCCCACCCTACAACGACTTCCACCAAATCACACTTAATCCATAAGTTAAGTACATCAATTTCCGTTTACAAAAAAAAAGAGAAAAGTACATCAATATCCTTGGCTCTAACTGTAAGACCCGTATCGAACTAACCGGTCTTACCATCTTGTACCAGGTCTACCTATCATGGTCGAGCCAAATGGACCAAGTGCATGAAAAAAAGCGAAATTAGGTATTAAACTGACCCAAAAACAGTAAAATAGAGGGTAGGGTCGCATACCTAGATAGGCAGGGTCGGACCCCCTTCATTAGGAAGTCAGACCCCTAAAATTCTGACCGGGGGTCGGACAATTTACACCTGAGGGTCGACGGGATCTCCGACCCCCTCATCGACCCCCTCTTTGCCGACAGAAATCGTAAATAGGAAACTTTCCAAATTTCAAGGGGATTCTTTCCTAATCTCAATGAGACTTATTTTGGGAGGTTCTCCTATATAAATAGGACGTCCCTAAGCCTCTTTTACTCCTTTTGAAACCCTAATTGAAAGTGAGAGAAAGAGAACAGAAGGAGAAGAGAAGGAAAGTTGGAGAAGAAGAATAAAGAGAAGAATTCAGAGAAACCTTTGAATCTCAGCAAACCTAAGGTATGGGTATGTTTCCATTAATGATTTAAGACCTTAGAATAGTTCATGAAGAGGGTATGACTTAGGAGAAACCCAAATCATCCATCCATGGGAGGATTTCAATGAAATCCATGGAGGAAATCATGGTAGGCAAAGTAAGGAAGAAACCTAGAGTTTTAAGCCATAGAACAAGCATAGAATGGATTGTGGAAGTAAGCCATAAGACCCAAACATGAAAGAATGGACTATAGAATGAAATTCTCGACTCAAACTACAGGGGGTCGCACGTGGGGTTGATTGGGAATCGACCCTACCAGACCACATGATCGACCCCCAGCATTCGGGAAGTCCAGGAATGGGGTGGTCGCACCCAGGGTCGATGGAACATCCGACCCTGGCATTGGCCCTACCCCTGGGGGTCACAGTAAACTGCTACCCTACCTGCGACCCACCCTACGACCCTCGCTTAACAACAAGCCTAAAATTGTCGGAATGACTTCTAACTAAAATCTATCGACTTGTTAGGTTTTTCTATTGATATAAAAGTGATTCTTAAAGCTTGAAAGAGGATCTACACTCATGCAAAGGTGAGGGAACACGACCTAAACTAATTGACTAATAATAAACTGTTTTTATTTTCTTGAGTCCAAAGCCATGACTGATCCTATGCGTGTATGCTTGTAATGTGCATTCAACATGTCATCCAATATTCCTGCTATTAATGTTCATGTATATTTAATTCTATTTTATTTATAACATGATGATGATGATGATGCTAGGAATAGACATGTGAATGATTATGTGTGGTTAGTGTACTTGATGCGAGTGGGGCATTGGGGGAGGTGTTATGCAGTGTTTGATCCGGGCACTTTAGCACTATCTCTACTTAAGTCTTGTCCACTGACATCGTCGTATCGCCATTACCTTAGCAGAACTATTACGTCGTAGGATGTTAAGGGGAGGTGGTCTCGGACCGTGTAGTCTTCGACTCTGTCGGGGGGCCTTAGCTCTATCTCTGGCGTATTGAGGGATACTGGGGTGAGGCCTTGGATACACTGTTTGACATTAAGATTGGTTAGTTGCGAGCCCAGTTTGCAAGCCCTCACCAACAGGGGCTTACGTGTTGGTATGGGTAGGGCATCAGGGGGAGTGTTATGCGGTGTTTGATCCGGACACTTTAGCTCTATCTCTATTCCATGTTGGGGTGGATGTGGACGACAATGGTGTTTGATCCGTTGGGTGGGCTTACACACCCTGTGTATAGAGGTGAGGCGGCCACCGAACCTTTCTATAGCACATTGCAAACTTATATACCAGACCACAAATATGAATTGAATGCATGCATATATTTGTTGCATTGTTTTGTTTGCTCACTGAGCCGTAATGTGTACTCACCCTTTCGACATCGAATATTTTTAGTTAATGATGCAGGTACTACAGTGGAAGATTATTGAATGCTTCTGCGTAAGGGCACGTTGCTGCGATGGAGGCTGAAGACAGAGTGGAGACGCATGACTCCTCATGCGAGTGCAACTCATTCGTTTTCGATTAGATTTTATTTGAACTATTAAGGAAATATAATTTGATATTTTATTTACTTATGTCTCGGTTGATACAACATAATTTGATATTTTATTTATGATTATCACAGTTAGATTCCTCAGTTCATTTAATATTAAGACTTCCGCTATTGTGTATTTATTCTGACTATGGTTGTGGAGGTGTATGGTTTAGTTTACCCGGACACAGTCTATTAGAGGTCCTGGTTGAACCATTGGTTTATTAGCGGTTCATCACACCATTCTGAATAATGCAAAATTGGGGGGTGTGACAACTTGGTATCAGAGCTCTCAGGCCCTGTCTTTTAAACCAGTATACTACCACAAAAGTTTGTGAACTGAGTTAGGATAATTAAAAGCTTTAATAAGAACACACTGTAAGCACCTGTGTTGTTTGAGACAAAATTTAGAAAGACAATAATGTACATATTAAATGTGGAACCATAATGACAGGTGAGAAAAATAATAACCTTCCACCAAATTGAAAAGGAAACTGTATCAAGAGTAGAATATAGAACATCCAAAGAGCTAGATAGGTTTATATAGGATGCGGTGCATTATTGATTTACTCTTATGATTATAGAGGATGCACATACCAGATTTCAATTTCTCGTGTCTTGACAGGATACCTTCTTGATTTAACTTGTCAATTGGAGTTATATATATATTGCTTCTTTAGTATTAGTCCTGATTCTACCAAACTAAGCCACTCTCATAATTGATAACATGAACAGAGATATGAACTGAATGAACAGTTAAATGTTTAATCATGTTGAGCGTACATCTTTTCGATTTTACTTGATTTACTGATGTACGAAAACTTTCTCTAGATTTATTCTTATAGTGCATTGACCAATGACATTATATATACTCAGTAGAACTTGTAACGATGAGGTTAAGAGTTGTAAAACCTCTATTTTCATATATTTGGACCACCGTACAACTTGACGATCTTTTGATGCCGGTTGGATTACCATAGATTTACTCCTGATCCTTTAAACTTAAGTTCATTAGATAAAACAAGTGTTTGTCATTATGCTAAATTGAAAGAAGGAAATAAATTGCTTTTGGATAAACATTTTGATTCTTACATTTCTCGACATCCATTAATAAGATGTTAGTGAATAAGGAATTATGGGAAGTAAGATGATTAAATTCAGATTAGATTCTATAGCCAAGGAACCTCAGATGAAGAAATGGAGGATCTGTTTCGAGATTGCTGAATAGATGGATATGGTCATAAAAGAGTGCATGAGCAAAAGTGAAAACTATTAAGAGTAACTAGGAAAGAGTAGATAGCACTCAAGTAAAGTTAAAGATGGCTATATCGGTATGAATTTTGGCAAGACATAAGATTCTTAAAGGCAAATCTAAGAGTGGATACAAGGATAAAGTAAAAAATCATGGCATTGATAGTATTCAGATTAGTACAAGTAATATTGAGTTATGCCCAATGTTAAAGGAAATGATTAAGCAAAGACCAAGACAGTTTAGCAGAATTAATGAAATTTTGAGCATATACCCTAATGCTTAGACTTGGGATATGTAATGAGTAAATAGTCAGAAGATACCTTTCGAGATATATGATAGAATGGTAAAAGAAGGTGTAAGCTAATGAGCTTTTTGGGATATATGAGATTTCAAGCAATAGTCTTTGAAAAACTAAGAGATGAAGGAACTACACAAGCTCTTAAGACCTTACACCAGATTTTGCTAGTTCAAGCCCTTTTAAACTAGATGTTCTATTGGATGAGGGTTATTAACAATGTTCGAATCATATGGATGGACAGAATTGGATGCAACCTTGATTCAACTTGAGATGACAGACTTTGACGTTATCTTAGGAATGGACTGGTTAGCTCGGCATTCTACAAACCTATTATGTGCCGAAAAGAAGCTGATATTTAAAGACAAGGAAGGAGCAGAGTTCAGTTTTATGGGAACCAAACTTCCCCATAAACGAAAGCTCATACCCTCTGCATTAAAGGCTAGGAAGTGCCTTAAGAAAGGAGCAGTTAGGTATCTAGTATCTGTGGTCGATCTTACCAAAGAAGCACCACGAATGGAGGATATTGATGTCGTGCGTGACTATCCAGATGTATTTTCTGAAGAACTACCAGGACTACCACCCAACCGAGCTACAGAGTTTGTTATAGATCTGATACCCGGAGCTGCACCAATATCTAAAGCACTTTATCGAATGGCTCCTACTGAATTGAATGAATTAAAAGTACAACTACAAAAACTGCTGGACAAGGGTTACATTCGACCTAGCATATCACCATGGGGAGTGCCAATATTATTCGTAAAGAAGAAGGACGATAGCGTTCGACTGTGTATAGACTACCGAGAACTGAATAAACTGACAATCAAGAATCGATACCCATTGCCTCAGATCGATGACCTGTTCGATCAGTTGAAAGGTGCCAAAGTGTTCTCCAAGATCGATCTTCGGTCAGGCTACCATCAGTTGAAGATTAAGGATGGTGATATTCCCAAGACAACTCTGGACCAGATATGGACATTATAAATTTTTGGTCATGTCTTTCGGATTGACGAATGCACCAACAACCTTTATGGAATTTATGAATCGGGTGTTCCACGATATGTTGGATACGTCAGTTATTGTATTCATCGATGATACATTGGTCTACTCCAAGGACAAGGAAACTCATATAAAGAATCTAAACGTCGCTCTGCAGCGATTATGAAAGGAGAAGCTCTACGCCAAATTTACAAAGTGCGAGTTTTGGCTAAAGGAAGTCGCTTTTCTAGGCCATGTTGTATCTGCTGAAGGAATTAAAGTGGTTCCTAGCAAGAACGGTATGGTTGTGAAGTGGGAAGCACCGAAGAGCGTTGCAAAAATTAGAAGTTTCTTAGGTCTAGTTGGGACCATTTGTGGAAGACTATTCCCGAACCCCCCCCCCCCCCCCGGTTTGACTAAGAAGGGCAAAAGTTTGTTTAGGCCGATAAATGCGAGAATATTTTCCAAACTTGGGCGGTTTAAACCCCCCCCAAACTTGACCCATTCTATTCAAAACAGCCATTTATTTTGTATCGGCGGGACGGGGTAGGTTTTTTTCTAATTAAAAGAAAACAAGTAATTGCTTAAGCCCCAAGACAATTGAAGACACAGAGAAGAACTATCCCACTCATGATTTGGAATTAGCGGGGTAGTTACGGGGGAAATTTTAGATTAAATCGGATCATAAGAGTCTTACTACCTCTTTAATCGAAGAGTTGAATATAAGACAAAGAAGATGGCTGGAACTATTGAAAGACTATGATTGTAATATCCAGTATCATCCGGGGAAAGCTAATGTGGTTGTTGACACACTGAGTAGAAAGGCAATGATGAAATCTCAAGGGAAGGTTAGCACCACTACTGCACTGTGTACTATCGAAAAAGTATTCAATTACGGTAATGAGCAGTTTGTGATAGATGCACTGGGTGAATCAACCAACCAAGGGTTTATCCATCGGTTTGCAAATATGATCGCCACATTGAAGATTGTACACGATATACTTGATGAAGTGAAAACAGCGATTAAATCAGACCCTTATCTAAGAACGGTACAAGAAGACATCGAAAAAGGTTGGACTATTCCTGAGTTCACTTTAGATGATGAAAGGGTACTGTACAAAGGAAGAATATGTGTACCTGAAACAGAAAGTTTGGACATTAGACACCGACTAATGAAGGAAGCCCATACCACCGCCTATTCGATACACCCTGAAAGTACAAAAATGTATCATGACCTAAATAAATTATATTGGTGGAGAGGAATGAAAGCAGATATAGCCAAGTTCGTGTCTCAATGCCTAAATTTTCAGAAGGTGAAAGCTGAACGACAAAGACCAACAAGACTGTTACAGCCGTTACTAGAACCAGCATGGAAATGGAACTGCATCACTATGGACTTCGTCACAGGGTTACCATTGACTCCTCGAGTAGTTGACACAGTTTGGGTGATTCTAGACCGACTGACTAAAACGGCTCGATTTATAGCTATACGACCTCAGTATACACTGAAGAGGTTAGCTAAGTTGTATGTGGATAATATTGTCAGATTACACGGTGTACCTGAAAGCATTGTGTCCGACAGAGATCCATGATTTACTTCAAAGTTTTGGGAAGGATTGCAGAAGGCTATGGGTACAACATTGAAGTTCATCTGCATTCCATCCTCGACACAGACGGACAATCGAGCACACCATTCAGATTCTAGAAGACATGCTCCGAGCTTATGTAATTGATTTTAAAGGATCATGGGATGAAAAGTTACCACTGATTGAGTTCGCTTATAACAATAGCTATCAGGCTACTATACAGATGTCACCCTATGAAGCACTGTATGGCAGGATGTCACACCCCAATTCTGATCCAACCAGAACGGTGTGAGTGAACCATCATTGAACCAACGGTTCACACCAGGATCTCGAATAGGTCGTGTCCACCCATACAAACCATTACACATAACCACAATCAGAATATAAATATACAGCGGAAGACTTTAAATAGAATGAACTGAGTATCTATTGATAATTTAAATAAATATTCCATTATCCAAATTCAAACACATAAAATAAATATCTTTTACATCTCTTAATATCAAACAAAAATAACTGAAACAACTAAATAAAAATCCATCAAAGATACACGCAGAAAGGGCACTCGCAAGAAGCATCATGCTCGTCCTCTCTTGCTTGTACATCCATAGCAGCCACACTCCCATACGCCAGAGCATTCATATAATCGTCCACAGTATAACCTGCATCAATATCTAAAAACAATGTACATACAAAGGGTGAGCTCACAACACAGCTCAGTAAGACAATCAGACAGTTTCACAAGATTATGCATGAGTAACAATCAATTTTATGTTGTGGTC
>CM053273.1:84983573-85086073 GCA_028583415.1 Protea cynaroides
GATACATGCAATGACTAAGCATAGATGTGACTAACTAAGCCTTGTGATTACATCAAATTAAACACATGGGGAAGTTAGCCAAGCATATGATCGAAGCAAGCAATTAACCAAACCAAGTACTTTAAACCAAGCTAATAACTTTAAAACCAAACCAAGTACATTGGTTCAACCTAGTGTATGGGCTGAATTAAGCAAATTTGCCTAAGCGAAAAGAGAGAAACTAAGTTCTAATGACACCTATACTGTAAAGATAAGGCAAAAAAAAAGAGAAAACATTTAACAGCATTCATTCCCATACAAAAATTAGTTTCCATTAACAAAAATACATAAAGAAGAAAATCCTTGATGCTTTTTACATTAAACTCCCATTCATTTCCAATCAAACCTGATATATGTTTTAGACCAAGATAAGCGTGGGGCTGGAAAACCCAATAAGATCAACCAAATCCACTATGGGATTATACCTGGTCCGACATGCATCCAAACAACCCATGAAAATTGGCCTAAGCAATGAGCTAACTGAAGACAAGTTTAAAATTTACAACAAGCATGAACTTGAATATCCCATTGTGTAAAATCAAAACCCAATTAAATGCCAACACGCTAAATCAGGTCATTACTCAAAATTGAAGAAAGAATCTCATCTGAAGTGTGCATCAAGGATTAAATGCAATAAAGAAACATCATATGGAAAACCGACTTCCAATACAAGACTAAACCAAGTTCTAACACACACTGAGAATCCCCCGGGAACATAGACCGGGTTAAACCTCACAGCAAGTTACAAGAAACTAAATTGAGAAGCTAGATAAAAATTCAGATGTAGAAGATGATGTTCACAATCAAGCATTAAAAAAAAGAAAATTCAGAAATGTGAAGTTAAGATCACTTACCTGAATGATGAAGCTCGAATCAATCAAATTGACAAGAACTTATATAGCCACGGCTGAAATTGATGCTCCATCAGCAAAGCAATAATAATCAACCAATTTTAACACTCGGAACATTCTATCTTTGCTGGACAGCATAGCATATGAACACAAATGAATGATGCAACCACCTCCATTTCTTTGTTCATAGATTCCTAAGGCAAGATGCCTTGCCACCAACAACACTCCCAACACCATCATTGCCTTTTTCATTGTCGAGAACAGCCCCAACTTCAAGAACAGATCCCACTCCTTTCTCCTAGAAAACCCCCTATTAAATTCTCTTTCACCTCCAACCAAGGAAACATCCACTCTCTCTCTATTTCTCTATCTTACCCCCACATACTACAGCTAGCACCCTTTGCTCACTGCCGCCAACGCTGGAACCATCCTTTGAACCAAATGTAGTCCATATTGAAACTCAAAAAGCCGAACCCACTTAAATTTTGACAACAAAACAAAACCACAACCACAACCCAAACAACCATATTCGAGAGAAATTGAAGAAATAATGGAATGAATGGCAACACAAATGATTCAGGTTTAGCTGTGGAGAAAGAGAGAGAGAGATGGGGAGATGTGAGAAATTGGAAAGGTAGGGGACGGCTATTACCTTCGTAGATTCTTCATCTCATTCTTTCAATTTCTTCTTTCTCTTCTGCAACTTCTCTCTCTCTTAGTCCATTTCTCTCATAGCCCATCTCCCTTCACGGCTTGCTGCCGCCTTCTCTTCTTCTTCACTTCTTCTTCCTCAATTCCTCCCTGATTTCTCTCTGTTCATTCTTTTCCAGCCCCTACAGCAGCAGTTTTTTTCATTGTGTGAAGAAAATAATCCCTCTGAGATATATGGAGATTACTTGCTGGTTTACCTTTCTTGTTCCACGGTGTCCAACGTAAAGGCAGTGGCTTTGAGTAGGGGTGCGTGGGCTTGTGTGAGAGAGATAGAGAGAGAGAGAGAGAGAGAATTGCAGAATCGGGTTTAGGGTTATGGCAAGCCACGTTCTCCCTTTCTTTTCTTCTTACATTGCAGCAGCCGCCATCTCTCACTCACCAGCCGCAGCACCCCCTTTCTCTCACTTTTACGAATGATCCATCCTTCTCTCTTGCCTCTTGCAGCCGCAGCCCCTTTTCCTTCTTCCCAGCCGTAGCAGCAGGTCCCCTTTCTTCTCGGCTTTCTCTTTATTTCTCCCAGCCGTAAAACCCTCTCTCACACACTCTATTTTCTCTCTTTTTTTTTTCTATCTCACTCTTTCTCTTTGTTACGGCTCCCTTCCAGGAGCCGTGGCCATCTGTTTTCTCTTTTTTTTTTATTTTACGAATGCCATTCTGTGCCTTTTCCTTTTGTAGCAGCAAACCGATACTCACCCTGCTCTAACTTCCCTCACTGAAACACTTCTCTTCTCTCATTTCACTCCCAGCCGAAACCCAATCCTCCCTCCAGACCGACATTCTCTTCTTCTTAACGACCTTCTTCTCACTTTCTCAATCCCTTGACCTGCAACTCACAGCTAACCAAGAATCCCCCCTGATTTTCTCTCTCCTATTCCTTCTCCATGAATCCCATTCTCAATCCCCTCTTTTCAAAGCAAATCTCTCTCTCAGCTCTCATCCTTACCTGACTGAAGGAACCCCCTGGTTTTCTCTCCACTGACTTCTCCCTCATTCTCTTGGCCGACTGCTCTCCTTCCCAATCGGCGATCACCAACCAGAATCCCAAAAAACCCGAAACGAAAATCCTTCTTGAATCGGTTGAGAAAGGTTCAGTGAGAACCCTTCTCCCTCTAGCTCACCTTTGTTCTTTTGTATGAACCTCTCTGCTGCAACTAATCAATGCCACAAACCCTTTTTACCTACGGCCATTTCCTCTCCTAACTCTTCTCCTGCTTCTTCTTCTTCTGATTTTCTCTCAGATCTCTTTGGTGGCCACGGCCTCTTCTTCTTCCCTCTTTCCAGCAGCCCTTCTTTTCTCCATGATGTTCATCTCCCCCTTTGCTGCCGCCTCTTTTTCTTTTTCTTTCTCCCTGCTTTCTCTCCCCCTTTTCTGCCGCCTCTTTCTCTCCTCTCTTTTCTCCCGCAACAGTCCCCCCTCCTTTGTTTGTCCAGCTTTTTTTTCTTTTTCTAAACCTTAATCCAAGGGCCAGGATTCCTCCACTTGATCCCTTTTCAACCCATCTCATATAATAAAAATAGGAATAGAAAAAAATTACACACAATTTATTCTAAGCCCAAACCCAAGCCCATTAGCCTAACCCATTAAACTAAACCCATTGACTCAAATAACTAAAAGAATTTAAAAAACTCTATCCTAAGGCCCAATAACAACAAATGCCAAAAACAAAACAACAAAAAGAAAACAAAACTAAAACCCAACTAACACCTAAGTTAAACCCATTAAAATAACAAATTAAAACCCATTACCACAAAACTAAGGTTATAGGCCCAAACCCGATTCTCTTAACAATTTTTTCCACTTTTTCATTTCATAGTAATCTAAAAATGGTAGAGAAATTCTAATATGATCAAAAATGATAAAAAAAATGTCCTCAATATGACATGGGCCAAAATTAGGGTCTTACACCAAGTTGTCACACCCAAATTCTGATCCAACCAGAACGGTGTGAGTGAACCGTCATTGAACCAATGGTTCACACCAGGATCTCGAATAGGCCGTGTCCATCCATACAAACCATTACACATAACCACAATCATAATATAAATATACAGCAGAAGACTTTAAATAGAATGAACTGAGTATCTATTGATAATTTAAATAAATATTCCATTATCCAAATTCAAACACATAAAATAAATATCTTTTACATCTCTTAATATCAAACAAAAATAACTGAAACAACTAAATAAAAATCCATCAAAGATACACGCAGAAAGGGCACTCGCATGAAGCATCATGCTCGTCCTCTCTTGCTTGTACATCCATAGCAGCCACACTCCCATACGCCGGAGCATTCATATAATCGTCCACAGTATAACCTGCATCAACATCTAAAAATAATGTACGTACAAAGGGTGAGCTCACAACACAGCTCAGTAAGACAATCAGACAGTTTCACAAGATTATGCATGAGTAACAATCAATTTTATGCTGTGGTCTGGTTTTAAGTTTGCAATGTGCTATAGAAAGGTTTGGTGGCCCCCGCACCTCTATACACGAGTTTGTGGCACCTCATGGATCACACCTCCATTGGCCCCCATGCACCCATCATGGAATAGAGATAGAGCTAAGATACCCACATACCTCCCCTGATACTCTACCCATACCAGTACCTAAGCCCCTACTGGCCAGGGCTTGCAAACTGGGCTCGCAACTAACCAATCCTATATGTCATCAATCTATGCTCTATCCCAGCACAACCGTCTACGGCATAGAGATAGAGCTAAGGCATTCCCGCACCTCCCCTGATGCCCTATCCGCAACTAACCCACTAGGATAGAAACAATACGTAGGTAGACCCTATCCCAACATAACTCCCTACGGCATAGAGATAGAGCTAAAGCATCGTGGACAAGCCAGCGTCGACTCGAAATCCTCAGAACCACATAACAATGGCCGGGACAACATCAATATCGGAGACCACCGTACCACGACCTTCCCCTGATACCCCACCCGTACCAAGCATGTTAAGACAGAATACAACAAAGGTGCTAATGTGAAGAGCGATCCCAGGCCCATGCCCCACTCCACACACTAACGAAAACAATCACATGCCTAACAATCACATCCTATCAATGCATGAACAGTAATAATAACTGAAAGTAAAGGATGGCATGTGAATATGCACAAACAACACATCTCATATAATCAGGTGATTAACAATAATTTACTATCCATTAATTATTAGGTTTGGGTCAGATTCCCTTACCTGACGCTTGTTCGATAACTTGCTCCACGTTGCAAGATCCAAACTATATGTCACAAAGTCCTACAATATTATTAGGGTTTCATTAGAATATTTTTCTTAGGGTTTCATGTTGGTCGGACACCAACAAAGATCACAAAATACCCTCACAGAGTCGACCGGTGGCATGTACCGGTCGCAGCTCTGTGGGAAAGACTGGCGACCGGTATGGTCAGCCGGTCCCCACAGATAACCTCCCGAGAGGTAGCGGTCGCAACATACCGGTCGCACTATGTGCAACCGGTATAGTCGATCGGTATGTCTCTGGAAGACCATACATGGGTTTTTCGACTGCCGTCGATCATCCTCCATGGATTTTCAGGGTTTTTCTTATCCATTCTAAGTCTAGGCTTTGAGTTAGAGTTATCCCCAACTCATTCAAGTCTCGTTTCGATGAATATCATCTCGAAACTCGAATCTAGGGTTTAATGGCAACTTAGGATTCATTGGCCAATTTAGGGTTTTAGATCAACACCTACTTTGCATGGTATTGATCCACCCACACAACTAACATAGGGTAAGAAGAGGTATTCAAACACTTATCGTTGACTGGCGAGCGTCATCGAACGGTAATGGCGGCACCTCCTTCTTCTTCCTAGCCCCTTCTCCTTTCCAACCTCTTTCTCTTCTCTAGGGTTTGTGAGAGACAATGGAAAGGATTTGAGGAGGTTTAGGGGTGTATTTATAGGCTAGAAATAGGGTTTAGTAACCCTACTAGGATTCGGAAACTTCTAGGATTCGAAATCAGGAAAGTGAGACCCGCAGAGACCAATTTCTAGATTCCCGCACATAGCTGCGCAGGCCATACCGTTCGACCGGTACCATCGATCGGTATACCTAAAATCAGGTATAATTGGTCGACTTCGGTCCGATTTTGTACCTGTTTATTATCCGCTTGCCCCGTCTGGCCCGGTGATGATCGGAGGACCTGTCATGACACAAAACCAAGGTTTAGACCGGGTTTTCAGAGTGCGGGTCTTACACAGGAAGTATCGAACTCCTTTGTTTTGGAATGAAGTTGGAGAACGTAGTATTGTTGGACCAGAATTTATTGAAGAGACATGTCGAGTAGTCGACATTATCCAAGAAAGAGTAAGAACGGCTCAGAATCGTCAGAAGCAATATGCAGATACTAGATGCCGAGACCTTGAATTCACCGTAGGTGATAAGGTATTTCTCAAAGTGTCACCTATGCGAGGTTTAAAATGGTTCAGACAGAAAGGGAAACTAAGTCTGAGATATGTCAGACCATATGAGATTCTGGCTAGACGTGGAAAAGTGGCTTACCAGTTAGCACTACCACCATCTATGTCAAGTGTGCATGACGTATTTCATATATCTTTATTGAAGAAGTATGTCGGAGATCCAACGTACATTTTGACAGTAGATTTACCTGATTTGACGGATGACTTGACATTTGAAGTAGCACCAATTGAAATCACCAGTTGAAAGGTGCAACGACTACGCAACTGTGACATTTATTATGTTAAGGTCACCTGAAGAAGCAGAGATATAGAATAAATCACATGGAAAGAAGATAACGCTATGCGAAAGTAATACCCTCTTCTATTCGACTCGGAAGGTATGTACAATTTCGAGGATGAAATTTAGCAGGGGGGAGTTGTAAGACCCGTATTGAACTAACCAGTCTTACTACCTTGTACCAGGTCTACCTATCATGGTCGAGCCAAATGGACCAAGTGCGTGAAGGAAATAGCGAAACCAGGTATTAAATTGACCCAAAAACAGTAAAATAGAGGGTAGGATCGCATACCCAGATAGGCAGGGTCGGACCACCCTCATTAGGAAGTCAGATCCCTGAAATTCTGAGCGGGGGTCGAACAATTTACACCTGAGGGTCGATGGGATCTCCGACCCCCTCATCGACCCCCTCTTTGCCGACATAAATCGTAAATAGGAAACTTTCCAAATTTCAAGGGGATTCTTTCCTAATCTCAATGAGACTTATTTTGGGAGGCTCTCCTCTATAAATAGGACATCCCTAAGCCTCTTTTACTCCTTTTGAAACCCTAATTGAAAGTGAGAGAAAGAGAAGAGAAGGAGAAGAAAAGGAAAGTTGGAGAAGAAGAATAAAGAGAAGAATTCAGAAAAACCTCTGAATCTCAGCAAACCTAAGGTATGGGTATGTTTCCATTAATGATTTAAGACCTTAGAATAGTTCATGAAGAGGGTATGACTTAGGAGAAACTCAAATCATCCATCCATGGGAGGATTTCAATGAAATCCATGGAGGAAATCATGATAGGCAAAGTAAGGAAGAAACCTAGAGTTTTAAGCCATAGAACAAGCATAGAATGGATTGTGGAAGTAAGCCATAGGACCCAAACATGAAAGAATGGACTGTAGAATGAAATTCTCGACTCAAATCATAGGGGGTCGCACGTGGGGTCGATTGGGAATCGACCCTACCAGACCACATAATCGACCCCCAGCATTCGGGAAGTCCAGGGATGGGGTGGTCGCACCCACGGTTGATGGAACATCCGACCTTGGCATCGACCCTACCCCTGGGGGTCGCAGTAAACTGCTACCCTACCTGCGACCCACCTTGTGACCATCGCTTAACAACAAGCCTAAAATTATCGGAATGACTTCTAACTAAAATCTATCGACTTGTTAGGCTTTTCTATTCATATAAAAGTGATTCTTAAAGCTTGAAAGAGGATCTACACTCAAGCAAATGTGAGGGAACAAGACCTAAACTAATTGGCTAATAATAAACTGTTTTTATTTTCTTGAGTCCAATGCCCTGACTGATCCTATGCGTGTATGCTTGTAATGTGCATTCAACATGTCATCCAATATTCCTGCTATTAATCTTCATGCATATTTAATTCTATTTTATTTATAACATGATGATGATGATGATGCTAGGAATAGACATGTGAATGATTGTGTGTGGTTAGTGTACTTAATGCGAGTGGGGCATCAGGGGAGGTGTTATGCTGTGTTTGATCCGGGCACTTTAGCTCTATCTCTACTCAAGTCTTGTCTACTGACATCGTCGTATCGCCAATACCTTAGCAGAACTATTACGTCGTAGGGCGTTAGGGGAGGTGGTCTCGGACCGTGTAGTCTTTGACTCTGTCAGGGGGCCTTAGCTCTATTTCTATGGACATATTGAGTGATGCTGGGGTGAGGCCTTGGATACACTGTTTGACATTAAAATTGATTTATTGCGAGCCCAGTTTGCAAGCCCTCGTCAGCAGGGGCTTACATGTTGGTATGGATAGGGCATCAGGGGGAGTGTTATGCGGTGTTTAATCCGGACACTTTAGCTCTATCTCTATTTCATGTTGGGGTGGATGTGGACGACAATGGTGTTTGATCCGTTGGGTGGGCTTACACAACCTGTGTATAGAGGTGAGGTGGCCACCGAACATTTCTATAGCACATTGCAAACTTATATACCAGACCACCGATATGAATTGAATGCATGCATATGTTTATTGCATTGTTTTGTTTGCTCACTGAGCTGTTATGTGTGCTCACCCTTTCAACGTTGAATATTTTTAGTTGATGTTGCAGGTACTACTATGGAAGATTATATGAATGCTTCTGTGTAATGGCATGTTGCTGCGATGGAGGCTGAAGACATAGTGGAGACGCATGACTCCTCATGCGAGTGCAACTCATGCGTTTTCGATTAGATTTTATTTGAACTATTAAGGAAATGTAATTTGATATTTTATTTTCATATGTCTCGGTTGATACAACATAATTTGATATTTTATTTATGATTATCACAGTTAGATTCCTCAGTTCATTTAATATTAAAACTTCCGTTATTGTGTATTTATTCTGATTATGGTTGTGGAGGTATATGGTTTAGTTTACCAGGACACAGCCTATTAGAGATCCTGGTTGAACTATTAGTTTATTAGCGGTTAATCACACCATTTTGAACACCATTCTGAATAGTACGGAATTGGGGTGTGACACTAACTATGTCATGAAGCAGAATAAACCTGCATAATCATACTCACTTTTGTAGCCATGCCACAATATAATCCAAATAGAAAAATTGGATTCCCCTCATGAGTTCTAAGAATCCCACTGGCACCCCTAGCATGGGTTTCCCAATGAACAACCTTCCAGATTTAACTTAATCCAACTCGAGTACGATTTGCACTAGAAACCTCAATGGTCATTGAAATTCCCAAATCCGCAAGTGATAGCACAAACAAGACATTGTAGGAGCCTCATCAATAATGTCATGTTTGATGGCAACAACAACATACAACCATTGTCAAGGTTTCCGTTAAGATATGTTCCTCTAAAACCAAATACACATCGCCACACATTTTTTAGAGGACAAGTTAAATGTTGCTACTGAAACTAGGCTGGTCGACGTGTCCCACCTCCTGCAAAGAAGATGAAAGTTATCAGAGCCAGACGGTGGCATCCGGTGTCCACTCCGACGGTCAAGTCAGTACCAAAGCAATTAGTATGAAGCTTACAAGAAAAAGGCAAGCTCCATAGAGAGTGGGGTTCCTTGAGTATTCTCAGAGTGAGTAGAAATCAGATACCGTTATCTGTGATCTTCAAATGTATATATAGAGGACACACCTTTAGTTGGAACTGGATACACCATCTAGTGATAGTGTTAGAATAGGAATGTATGACTCTATGGGAGCCAATCCAATCATCTCCTCTAACCATGGGATCATTCAGTTGCTACTTCTGACCTTTCAGGTCGTCATGCGCGCCCTTTGTGGGTGGAGAGTCCTATATGAAGTCCAACTTTCCACATCGTATCCCAATAGGAATCTTCCTAACACTCCAGAGACCGACTTAGAGACCTAGCACATGTGAACCCACACATACTTCCTCTCACTTTCATGGGAATGCCCCGGAGGCGACATCTGGCTGGACACGTGTCATCTTCCCATTACGACATGCGAACGGACACATGTCACACTACTATTACTCAGGTGAAATATGCTATCAATAGTTGTCCCTTGCTTTTGTGGACTCATCGAGTTTGAAGAAGCAATCTCAAGACCACACCACATTTCGTTCCATGTCGCTATATCGATTTGTAAGGGGTTTAAAGTCACGTATCTCCAAGTCGCTCCTTTCAAATTGTAAGGTGACAACTTGAAGAATGCTCTGTCATGAGAGAAATTGCCTCCATGGTGGGATCCAAATTGCGTAGCATTTGTCTTGTATAGTAGGGGCAAGTTGTCTTACTGCCCGACTTACCCAGTAGGAATGGATGTCTTCCATATTGCGACTTGATTTGACATCTTGATTAGACGTCTTGTGTGGAGACATTGACTAGAACAAATTCTCAAGTGACATTTGAAGTCCTCAGAGAGACGTGGCGGTTATCCTTTAACGGCTACACTTGGGAAAATTCGAGAACCTTTTTGGGGAACTTGAAAAGGTATTTTGAATATCCCGCCTTCCATAATTCCACGAGTATTTGGCTGCAGCAATTATGAAATGACACCCCCTAAGAAGGTGTCACTTGTGAACGAAGCCTCCCTTCTTAGGCCACGATCCTCGCACCTGTACGAAAATTATGTCATCGTGTAGATTTGTCTCCACTTTTTAAAGCATCACACTCAATATGAAGAGGAAGCATTAAATGCTAAGAAGGTTTCGCTTAATCAACGAGTGAAGATGTAAGACCCGCACGCCACGAACCCGGTCTAACCTTACATTTCGTGTCGTGACCCGTCTACATATGATGGTCGAGCCAAGTGGACCAAGTGTGTGAAGAAACCCAAGACCCAGTATGAAAATTTGCTCAAAAACAGTCAAAATGAGGGTAAGGTCGCATGTCTTTACAGACAGGTCCGACCCTCCCATCGACCCTCACCATCGACCCTCAACCATGGGTCGCAGGGTCTATGAGTTGTCCGACCCTCCCATCGACCCTCACCATCGACCCTCGGTATTCGGGAAAAACAGCACGAACCGAAAATTAGGAAACCTTTCTAATTTCGATTAGAACCTTTCCTAAACTCAATGGGACTTATTTTGGGAGGTTTTACCCTATAAATAGGACGTCCCTAAGCCTCTTTCACTTCTTTTACAACCCTAATTGGATTGAGAGAAAGAGAAGAGAAGGAAGAGAAGAAGAGAAGGAAAACTTGAAGAAAAGGCTAAGGAAGAAGAGGAAATTCAGAGGAACTCTGAATCTCAGCAAAACTAAGGTATGAATACATTCCCCATGATTTATTTAAGACTTTAGAATGGTTTATGAAGAGGATATGACTTAGAAGAAAGCCAAATCATCCATCCATGGTTTCGTTTCAATGGAAACCATGGAGGAGATCATTAAAACCATGTAGGTGAATAAAGTATAGTTCTAAACCATATAACATGTATAGAATGGATTATGGAAGTAAGCCATAGGACCCAACCATGAAAGAGAGAACGAAATCTGAAATTTTCGACTCAAACCATGGAGGGTCGCACCTAGGGTCGATGGCAAATCCGACCCTAGCATCCACCCTCAGTGTTCGGGAAGTTCAGATTAGGGGGAGGGTCGCACCCAGGGTCGATCATGACTCCGACCCTACCTCCGACCCTCAGTTAACAAAATGATTTTAAAAATTAAAATAAATTCTAATTAAATTTTATCGACTTTGTTAGGTCTTCTAGTAATATAATAACATTATAAAGGTGATTCTAAAGCTTGGAGAGGATCTATTAACATGCTAAGGTGAGAGAACAATACCTAAACTAATTGGTTAATAACAAACTATTTTTATTTCTTGAGTCCAATACCATGATTGATTTTATGCGTGTATGCTTGTAATGTGCATTCAACATGTCATCCAATATTTCTATTATTACTGTTCATGCATATTTAAATTTATTGATTATAATATGATGATATTGATGATGGTAGGAATAGACATGTGAATGTTTGTGTTTGGCTAGTGTACATGGTGCGGGTAGGGATGGTATCAATCGGTACTTCGATGTTATTCTCGTCGGGGTATATTGTGCCATGGTCTATTCAAGTCATGTCCACTAAGAAAGTGTTAGTGTGCTTGATGCGAGTGGAGCATCAGGGGGAGGACGTGACATTGTGGTTCAGCCTGGTCACCAGACTCTAGCTCTATCTCTACTCAAGTCTTGTTCACTAACATCGTTGTATCGCCATTACCTTAGCGGAACTAATATGTCGTAGGGCATCAGGGGGGGAACGTGGCATTGTGGTTCAGCCTGGTCACCAGACCCTAGCTCTATCCCTATGGATGTATTGAGGGATGCTGGGGTGAGGCCTTGGATACATTGTTTGACATTAGGGTTGGTTAGTTGTGAGCCCAGTTTGCAAGCCCTCGCCAACAGGGACTTACGTGTTGGTATGGGCAACCGGTACAGCCATGCCGTTTTCATGGGGTGTATATTGTCCATGGTGGGTGCATGTGGGGCGACAGTGCCATTTTCATTGGGCGTTTCCACACACTAGTGTATAGAGGTGTGGCGGCCACCTATCCTTTCTATAGCACATTGCAAACTATAAACCAGACCACAGATATGAATTGAATGCATGCATATGATTGTTGCATTGTTTTGTTTTACTCACTGAGCTCAAGTTGGAGAGCTGACCCTCGCGCGTGCAATTATTTTTAGTTTTCAAATATTACAGGTACTATGATTGAAGATTATGTCTACTCGCTAACATATGCACGGGTGGAGGCTATGAATGAGCAAGCTGTGGAGAACGAACATGGTTCGTTAAGCGAACGTTTCAGCGATGGATATGTTTAATGTTTAGTTTTCGTATTTGGATATTGTAATATGTATTAAGTTATGTTTTGGTTACTTGAAAATAAGTGAAATATTAATTATTTATCATGTTTAGACCTCAGTTCATTATCTGTAAGACTTTCGCTATTTATTTTATTACCTCTGATTAATGTGGAATGTGTTTTGGTTTATCATATGTGGGATAGCCTATTTTGAGATCCTGGTTGAACCGTTGGTTTATTGACGGTTCATCACACCGTTCCGAATGGTGCGGATTTGGGGTGTGACAACTTGGTATCAGAGCTCTCGTAGGCCTTACCCATTAAACCTGAATACTTCCACTGGAGTCCATGAACTGAGTTAAGATAAATTAAAAGCTTTAATACAAACACACAATAAACACCTGTGTTGGTTGAGACTGAACCTAAACAAGACAATAATGTGCATATAAAAGGTAAAACCATATATATACACTCACATAGAAAGAGAAGACAAAAAATTATCCTAATAAATAACAATATAGGGTATTATCTATAAGTTGGGTAGTTATCCAAGTAAACAAGGATATAGTACAGTAGCAAGAAGGAAGCATCTGTAAAATAGAAAAATTAAATGTCGAGTTGGTACTCACAAGATGTGGAACTCGAGGTAAGATAGAGGAAGAAGGAAAATGGCTAGTAATGCCAAAACCCCTGTAGAGATAAAGGAAAAGAATTCGGGCTAAATGCGACAGAGATAGGAGAACAATAGCTATACACCAAAAATGAGAGTAACTATAAAAGAAAATAAAGCTATACTCTTGGGTGATGTGGAGATTTAGAGAGAGATCCATTACACGCTGATCCATTGCCCACTGAGCATTAAGAAGATGATGTTGCAACTTGACCCCACCACTATCTGGGTCGAGAACGGGTAAGGAAAACTCATATGAGTTGGTAATCAGATTAGAGCAAATAAGAGGAAGTGAACAACCAGGCCACTCCAGCCAACCACTTGGAGTACCAAATACCTTGGCTATGGTTGTAATAAACTTGGCCCAATAAAATACAAGAGCAACAACAGATGAGATCGACTATGCAAGTTGCTATGTAAGTCACTACCCAAGTTGCTGATGTTACATCAACACCTCCGAGTCAGACCAAGTACGGTACCAATTGGTAGCAACACTGTATCCCCAACACCTGTTTGCTATAACACAGTGCCTACCACATAGCAAGTCCCAATAATGCACACCCCAGTGCAGAAGTTTGGTGCATAAAAAGCAGTGTATCAAGGTGGTTACCCTTATCAGCCACCGATATATGGGATAGTTGCATCATGGAATTAGCAGTGGTGGTACATGCTGTCAAGATATGGAGACATTATTTATATGGAGAGAAATTTCAGATTAAATCGGATCATAAGAGTCTCACTCATCTTTTTAATCAGAAGGAGTTGAACATGAAACAGAGAAGATGGCTGGAGTTATTGAAGGATTATGATTGCGATATCCAGTATCATCCAGGAAAAGCTAATGCAGTTGTTGATGCAATAAATAGGAAAGCAATGACAAAATCTCAAGAAGAAGCTAGTACAAATACTGTAGTGTGTGTCACAGGAAGAGTATTTAATTACGATAATGAGTAGTTCGTGATTGATATTCCAAATGAATCAACTGACCAAGGGTTTATTCATCTATTCTCAAACATGTTTACTACATTAAAGATTGTACCTGATCTATTAGACGAAGTGAAAGCAGCTATTAAATCAAACCCTTATCTGAGAACGGTGCAAGAAGACCTTGAAAAAGGTAGGACTAATCCTAACTTTACTTTGGATTCTGAGAAAGTAATAAGATACAAAGGGAGAGTATGTGTTCCTGAAAATGAAGACTTAGATATTAGACACAGACTAATGAAGGAAGCCCACACCACCACTTATTCGGTACATCCTGGAAGTACAAAGATGTATCATGATCTGAAGAAACTATATCAGTGGAGAGGAATGAGAGCGGATGTAGCAAAATTTGTGTCTCATTGCTTGAATTGTCAACAGGTAAAGGCTGAAAGATAAAGACCTGCAGGATTATTGCAGCCATTGCCAGAACCAGCATGGAAATGGGACTGCATTACTATGGACTTCGTCACCGGGTTACCATTGACTCCCCGAATAGTTGACGCGGTTTGGGTGATTGTAGATCATTTGACTATGACAGCTCGTTTTATAACTATACAACCTTAGTATACCCTAGAGAGGTTAGCTAAGCTTTATGTAGATAATATTGTCAAATTACATAGTGTACCTGAAAGCATTGTATCCGATAGAGACCCACGCTTTACCTCAAAGTTTTAGAAAGGATTATAGAAGGCTATGGGTACAACGTTGAAGTTTAGTACTGCATTCCATCCTCAGATCGATGGACAGTCAAAACATATTATTCAAATTTTAGAAGATATGCTCCGAGCTTGCGTAATTGATTTCAAAGGATCATGGGATGAGAAATTACCATTGATTGAGTTCGCTTATAACAACAGCTATCAAGCTACAATACAGATGTCACCCTATGAAGCACTGTATGGTAGGAAATGTTGAACTCCTTTATTTTAGAACGAAGTTGGAGAACGGAGTATTATTGGACCAGAGTTTGTTGAAGAGACTTGTCGAGTAGTTGACATTATCAAGGAAAGAGTTTGAACAACTCAGAACTGTCAGAAGCAATGTTCAGATAATCGACGCAGAGATCTCGAACTCACCATAGGTGATAAGGTATTTATGAAAATATCTCCTATGCATGGTTTGAAAAGGTTCGGACAGAAGGGAAAGTTGTGTCCTAGATATATTGGACCTATGAAGTTCTAGCTAGACGTAGAAAGGTAGCATATCATTTAGCACTACCACCATCAATGTTTAGTGTACATGATGTATTTCATGTTTCACAATTGAAGAAGTACGTCAGAGATCCAACACACATGTTAACAGCAGATCCATCGAACTTGACTGAAGATTTGACATTCGAAGTAGTACCTTTTGAAATCACTATCCAAAAGGTGCAACGTCTTTGCAACCGCGATATTTACTATGTTAAAGTTACTTGGAGAAACCAAAATGTAGAAGAAATTACATGGGAAGAAGAGAATACTATGCGGAAGCAATATCCTCACCTATTCGACTCGAAAGGTATGTGCAAATTTTGAGGATGAAATTTATATAAGAGGGGAGGAGTTGTAAGACTCGCACTCCATTAACTTAGTCTAACCATGTCATGTCAGGTTTTCCCATCATTTCTGGACCAAGTGGACTGAGCGTGTGAAGATAGATCATAAACCAGGTATGAGAATCGAGTTAAAAACACTGAAAACATACCTATGGTCGAATACCTGGGTAGGTATGATCAACCATAAGGAAGAAAACCAAAATCTCAGGCCATGAAGCCCACGGTCAATGATTTGGACCCTACAATAGACGGTTCTGCGACCACAACTATCGACCACGAAACCCCAGATCAGACTCCAAGTTTTGAAAACTTTTCTAAACTAAGGGATTGCTTTCCTAATTGAAATAAGACTCTATATGGAGAGTTTTTCTCTATATAAAGGACGTCCCTCAGCCCTTTTTCACTCTTTTAGAACATTAGTAAACCCTAGAGAAAGAGAAGGGAAGAGAAGGAAGAGAAGGAGAAGAAGAAAAGGCTAAGGAGAGGATTTTGCTAAGAAGAGATTGGCTCTCTATCACAGGCAAAGGTATGAACCGAATCTCTAGAGATATAAACTATAAGGAATAAGATTTCTATGGAAGATAGGTAATATCAATCTATTATGATCCATATGATTTCCTCCCAAGGAGAACCAAGAGGAGTGAGTTTGATGATTAGGGTTGATAAGAAACTACTAGTGATGGCCATAGGATGACCTTAGAATAAACCCAATTAAAAAGTAAAGGAATTGACCTAGGAAGAACTCGAATTGCATGTAGTCTTTGATCAGAAATCTCAAGGTCGTAGCTACGGTCGACCATAGCATGACCAGGATGACCAGAGGATCGACCACAGGCATTCGGGAAGATTTTAGTAACCATATGGTCGCAACTATGGTCGCACCATATGCGACCGTAGGGTATCGACTGTAGGCAGTAAGGTCGATACAGTATGAGACCATAGGACCAATCAGACACCTATCAATGCTCTGTTTTGATTTTTGACTACTGTAACATGTTACATATGAACCCTAACTTAAATTCATATAACTTTTAAGTTGTTAAATTAATTCAAGTGAATTTTAAGGCTTGAAACGAGATCGAGTATTGTTAACAAGTGAGGGAACAAGACCTAAACTAATTAGATAATAACAAACTGTTTATTTTTATTGAGTCTAATGCCATGATTGATTCTATGCTTGTATGCTTGTAATATGCATCTCACATGTCATCCAATATTCCTGCTATTACTGTTCATGCATATTTAATTCTTTGGAAAAATTTCTACTACCCCCCATAATAGTTTCAAAACATCACCTACCACCCATACGTTTCAAAAAATATCAAATGCACCCAAGTAACTGACGAAAGTGACGAAAATGAGTGATAGACCGTTTTACCCTTTATGTTTGTAATTGAGAATTTTTAAAATTAATAAAATCCCTAAAATAACCCTGGTCATTTCGATTAGATAAACAGCCCAATCTTCTTAGAGTTGGACTCTCCTCTCCTACGAACTGCACTCTCCTCTACTACGAACTGCTCATGTTCTCCTCTTCGAAGAGAAACCTTTAATCTGAAGCAGGTTTGTGTTGCAATAGCTGCTGAATCTTCTCCGGCTCCGGGTAATAGGTAAGTACCCTTAATCCCCTCTCTTTCCTTCCCTCTCTCCCTTCCTCATCGTTCTCCCCTCTTTCTTCTCCTTCGTTGTTCTCCATAGTCCCAAAATACAAATGTAGAGTTGAGAGAAGCATATTTGTCGTCCATAACAAATTCGTTGGAGCTGAACCCTTCCTCCGCCATCACCATCATCTACGATGCATCATCTAAGTTCGTTGGAGCTGAACCCTTCTTCCCGCCATCTCCCTTATCTCCACAACCCTCCTCTCCGGCTAGCATATACCATGCTACACACTACTTCCACCATTTCTCCCCATCCGGCTACCCTGTTCCACAATCCCCATCCAGCAAAAGCAACAACGAATGGGGATAATTCGGAAATCAGATTCTGCAATTGTTAACCCCCTCAAAAAAAAAAAAAAAAAAAACTAACAACTCAATAGGAAATCATATTCTGCAATCGTCCACTTGATTGGCCATTGTAGTATTTTCGATGAAGAATTTATTTCAATGAATATTCTGCAATCAGATTCTTTTCATCTTTTGAACAATCTTTATTTTTGAATTTATTGGAAGTTTTTCATAAAACCTACCAATTTTCCACCGTTTGATCCTGTTACCGAGGGTGAACTCGAAACCCATGACTCCCTATTGATCTTGTTGGTCTTTCTTTTTTAACTACCAAAGACAAGTAGTGGGACTCTAATGTGCAGAACAATGCTAAAAGTAGATGCATCTCTTTGCTTTGCTTGCAATGAAACAAAATTATATGATTATCTAACAATTCTACCAAAGACAAGTAGTGGGACTCTAATGTGCAGAACAATGCTAAAAGTAGATGCATCTCTTTGCTTTGCTTGCAATGAAACAAAATTATATGATTATCTAACAATTGATAAAACCTGAAATTATGTCATTTATCCCCTTTTTGATGATTGAATAAAACTGGTTTGTTGGTCCTCTGCACTCCATTGTTGAATAAATAGGAAATTTTTTATGTAGAAATGTTTTTATCAAAATGGTCTGAGTTAATTGCATTGTATTGAAAAGATGTATCCGAAGTGTGAAAGTTGCGGTGCCACTTGTATCACATGGACAACTAGCCAGGGAAGAAATGCTGGGAGGAAATATTATAATTGCCCCAGTTGTAAAAAGTATGTTATGTGGGTTGAGCAGTTTAAGCAGTGCCCATGTGGAGTAGGGCAATGCAAAGTGAGAACTGCCAAAACGACAACAAACAATGGACGACAATTCTGGTGTTGCCCAAGTTCTACAGGAGTGAGTATTTTTGTAGTCTCATTGGCATTGCAATAAAAATTGTGAGTTTGTAATTACGATCCCCTTTTCATTTTATTGCGATTTGAATTAAATTTGTTTGTATAATTGTGTTGCAGAAAGATAATCCTGGATGTGGAATGTTTGAATGGATGGAGACAATTGAATGCTCTCTAGGTGAAACCAGCAATACTGCAACTGTGAGTATAGAAGAATCTTCAGAGGAGATAGGCGAAAGCTCGCAGACATCACCGAGTTATATCAAAGGTTACTTAGAAGGGGTATTGGCAGCGAAAGAGGAAATTCTAGGATGTTTAATGATCTCCTTCAAGCTATGAAGAAGTTAGATATGAAAAATCGTGACGGGAGGAAAAAATAGTTCATTGTGTCTTGTAATTTTCCTTTCGTAAATTGTAGTATGTATGAACAGTCATTTGAAGCTTCTATAATTTTTCCTACCTCTTGTGTGCCTTTAAAGCTTGTATAATTTTTCCTCCCACTTGTGTGCCTTTGAGTTGGGCGTTGGCTAAGTAAAAAAACAGAATACAAAGTTTCCTTGCCAATAGGGGTTTGGCTAAAACAGAATATAAAGATTCTAACTTCATGTTACAACGGTTTTTGGGGAATCATAGATTGCGTTTACACTTTACACTAGTTGCGTTCAATGAAACACAACTGATTTTCATTCCCACACAAGATCTTCCTGTTGGATCCATTCTCAAACTTAACACTGCTCCAACCACTGACCTTGCTCTAACTGTCATTTTGGGATGCACTATTTATCTAGTTAAGCCATGTTTGTTGATCTGTTATTGCCCACTGCCCCTCCCCTTACTCTTGCCGACAATAATGGGTTGTGGCTCGAAGGTCCCATACCCATACCGCCAGTATATACGATATTGCCCTTCATATGAAATTTAGCATATGCCCAAAATTTTGGTCTCACTGACTTGGGACTGTTGATACTGTAAAATACAAGGTAGAGTTCCACAGTTAATGAACAACCGTTCAGTTCGGAATCAAAATCTAGAAAGTCTGCATAATCAAAGGGAGTTCCACAGTTAATGAACAATCAAATGAACTTGACTAAAATGTTAGCAGATAGACGATCATGATTTCCCAGTAGGGCTGGAATTGAATCACCACAGTACCAAGCTCTGTATCACCGTTTTCTGGGAACAAACAATAAATTCCTGGTATCACCAACATAGCAGTGCTCCTACTCCACATGCTTACCCGACTCAAACTCCACAATAAAGTTGGAAATAAAGTTGGTGAAATCAAGACATATCATGTAAGAGGCAATCAAAGACAAATATCCAAACCATTCAAGATCAAGAAACATCCACTTCCAAAAAAAAAAAAACAAAAAAAAACTATAGGTTTTTTCTTCTGCCCTTCTCTTTTGCTGTGAATCTCCTAACCTTCAAACTCCTGCAAAACCAATAAGAGAAAGATGAGAACCAAATAAAATGAAGTGCAGAACAATGTTGTAAAATTATTTTCACTCTCATATATGTGTTTTTACCTGTAGGGTTTTTCTTCTTACATGCTTTTGTTGCCAATCTCCTAAGCCTTTCAGCTTTTGCAGCCATTCTTGCTAAGCCTCGTGCCTGGATGGATGGTTTTGGAGACATCCTAGCAGTTTGGGATCTTGTCTGTATCATATATAAAATGAAGATGGGTTTCATAAAAACTAATGGATATTATTCTTTTTAGATATTAAGAAACACAGAAGTCATACCTGTGTAGTATGGGTTCTTTTCTGAGATGTTCGTTGAGAAGCCTGGGTTCCTTGCTGTGAAGCATGGGTTCCTTGCTGTGAAGCCTGGGTTTCTTGCTGTGAAGCTTGGGTTCTCTACAAAACCAAATATAAGATCAGTAGCATAAATAAATATTGTGCATTTTATATTGCATAGGAAAATAAAAGTGATACCTCTTTACTGGAAGTTCCTTGGTCATCTTTCTTTTTTTTACAACTCCTAGCATTGTGACCAAGTGATTTACAATACGAACATGTAACAGTACATGTCTTCTTTCTAATTCCACTACTAGGTTCTTCCTCAACACTTCTCTTCCTTTTTTTAGAAGGCCTACCAGCTTTCCTCCTATAACGAGGAGGTTGTATGACATGCACATCTTCATTGTTCCTGAACTTGTTCAACCCAGGCATCCCATGAATAACCCTACTATATGAAAGCATAAAATTTTGACCCCAAAAATATGAGGATACATGATCCTCCAATCTTCCTCGCTTAAAAAGATAGCAGCTGCTGCATGTTTACATGGGAGTCCAGTAACTTCCCAGGCGCAGCAGTCACACTGATTCTTCTTCATGTCTACAACATACCTGCTATGGCCATCATCAACCTCATATTCATCTATACCACATGACAAGATCTGGCAACTCCTAGATGCACTGCCAACCATATCTAATTTTTTTTTGGAATGCAGGTGTCAAGCTCCCTTTCAGACTGCAGCCCTTTTGATACCTATTTTGCATCCTTGCTGTTAGTTGTCTTCTCATTTCATCAACCAATATCAGAATAGGCTTGCCTCTTAAAGGATTAATCCAATTATTAAAGCACTCTGACATGTTATTAGTAACATGCTCACTTTTGATAACATGGTCAAAGGCATGCCTGGCCCAATATGATGTAGGATTCTTCATCAACCATACAAATGCTTACTTATTTATTGCCTTAATCTCAGTCATGACTATGTTAAAGTCCGTAGGATTATAAGCTTTGCACGCAGTCCAAAATAATTTTCTAAGGAGTAAACCAGAAAATTTCTTGTTGAAGTTGCTGTAAAGGTGCCTACAATAAACCCTTTGGTTGGCACTTGGAAAAATTTCAAAAATAGCTTTTGATAAGCCCTATGGCAAATTAACAAGAAAAATAATGTAAGAGGATGTTATTCAAACCTAAAAAATATATGCTTGACATTGAAATACAAATTGGAAAATCTAACATATCTTCTGTTTATCTGACATAAATGTCAGAGGAACCCCATCATAAGATAATGCATCATGTAATGCAGTTAGAAACCATAGCCAGCTTCCCTTGTTTTCACTTTCAACAATACTGAAAGCAATAGGGAATAATCCATTGTTTGCATCCATTGACGTTGCCGCCAATAGGATCCCCTGATATGCCCCCTTCAGGTGGCAGCCATCAATCCCTATGAAAGGCCTGCATCCCTGAATAAATCCTTCTTTACAAGCAGAGAAGCAAACAAAAAGTTTTTTAAACACTGGAATGGAATCTTCTGAAGACATGTCTTCAAATTGCATCTTGAATGAACTCCCAGGGTTCCTCTGTAGAAGCATCTCACCATAAAGTTGCAGTAGAGCATATGATTTTTTGTGGCTTGTCAAGTTCTCCTGTTTAGCCACCAATCTAGCCCGATATAATTGTTGTGGTTTCGGGTTAATCGCATACCTGACATTGATGGCAGCCTCCATGTTCTTAATTTTCATATCTGGATCAACCCTTAACCTATTAGCCAATTTTCGGGCTATCCAGACTGCATTGGCATTCTTGCTGTTTGAAGCCTCCCTTTTACAAGTATGCCTAGGCTCATACCTTTTCACCTTAAAAGATCTACCATTGCGATCACGAGCAGCATGTATGCTCCATTGACAACATTCACTGGCACAAATTGTAGTAACCCTCTTTATTTCATTTTTCAACCTTATGACCTTACACCCTTCTTGGACAATTAGGTCAGTCAAAGTTCTCCTGTATGTGTACACATCCTCAAAAACAGAGTCAACATGAATATTAACCTTCTCCAAGTGATCAATGTCAGCCTTTGTATCCCTAGTAGTGCTTTCATCTTCAACTTTTATTCTATGTCTGAAAAACTAAGGTCCTCCTCCTCATCATATTCCGACTCCTCACCACCTTGAGAATCAACAGAGGATTCTCTAGTATCCTCTACATCAATGTCCCAGTTGCTATCCAATGGGTCATCCTCATCATCTTCAAACTCTTCTATTGAAATACTTGGTTCTTTGCCCTTCTTCTTCCTCAAATAAATACTAGCATGCTCTTCCTTCTGCTGCCTTTGGTTGCCACTTTGGGCTGCCTCATTCACAACTGTAGGAGTACTAATGGCACTACTAGGCACCTCTAGTACAGGCCTGCTCACCTCAGTAGGATGTATAATGGAAGTAATAGGAATCTCCTATAAATCACCTGTACCAACTGTTCTCCTTCGAGGTCAGGGCCTACCAATCATTTTTGAGTCATACCCATTGATCTTATAATTTCCCTCTATCGCCTCACCCACTTTGACATCACATATATGCATGGGAATAGCTTTTCCTAGGCTTTTAAAAATTTCAAGCACCTCCACTACTTCCTTAGCATTACTAACTCCATAGTAACCACCATCTGGCAATTCTGCCTTGACAGAAAATGTCACAGATCGACCTTCGGGAATTTCACTGAGAACTGTACAATAGGCAGTATTTACAAGGTCGATCCAACTAAACATATCAGCATCCACTAACTTTAGCTCAGTGTGATCCTGCCAGATGTAGTAAACGCTTTGTTTTTCGACCATTATGGGAGTGATGT
The DNA here is from genome assembly GCA_028583415.1 of Protea cynaroides. Classification (NCBI taxonomy): domain Eukaryota; kingdom Viridiplantae; phylum Streptophyta; class Magnoliopsida; order Proteales; family Proteaceae; genus Protea; species Protea cynaroides. The sequence goes on from CM053273.1 coordinate 85,006,806, forward strand.
TGATAAGATGAAAAAAATCTTAAGTAGCAATTAAGAACATAGCAAATAGCATGGTAATTAAGGATCAACCTAGAGCAATCACGGGTTACAAAATTATATAATGCTACACCATTGAACAAAGAAAAGAGCCAAGGAACTGAAGCACTTTCATACTGATTTAACTATGCTTGGTTATCCATTATAGTGATTATAAAGAGATAAAAGTGTATGCTAAATTAAGATTAATCTTCTTTCTAAACCTGTTTTATTAATCATGGTATGACTTTCATTTTAATAAGACATAAAACACATTTGCATCAATGTTGAAACAAAAGCAGAAAATTTTATAAACCTGTTTTTGGGTAATCTGATTTTGCAACAGAAATACAAATATTTGATATGCCTACTTTTGGGTAATTTGATATGCAACAGCAATACACGTAGGAAGAATTGTCTATTGAAAAAATCTATATTAGTCAACAACAATCCACTTATATTATTGATTTCTGATGGTGGGGGACCAGGTCGTGGTAATTGTCCCCCTTATACTGTTCTTTATTGATGGTGGGGGACCATCAATAAAGAATTATCCCCTTTGCACTCACCACTGACCATCACAACTACAGAGTCAAAGCCACAAATAGATAAAGACAACATCATTTCCATAGTTCTTTACCCCATCCCCCACAGCCAAAACAAAAAGCGAATGGGAAAAGCTTACCAAGCTCATGAATATCTGCTAATCACGTGGGCAGCGAACTAGAATAAGACAATCTACAGTGGTGAATCGAAAAAGATAATTAAGAATCCAAAAAAAAAAAAACAGATCAAATTAACAATCCAAATTAAAAAAAAATTTCTTTCAAATTACATACCTAATGGTGGACAAACAACTCTGTCGGCCACAGTAGCCCCACGCGACCACGAACCTTTCCTTTTCAGTGCTGTCGAGTGAATATTATATGTGAAGTTCAAACTTAGGGTTGTCGTTCTCAGAGATTCCACCGACCCCTCCAAAATGGCTAGCAGCTGTCGTTCTCCGGAGTCTAGAAGAAGAAAGGGTTTCACACAATTTTTCTTAGGGTTTCTATTACCTGAAATTATGTTGGGGGAAACCACCGATGGAGAGAAGCGGAGAGATTGAGAGTAGAGCATACCTTCAAACACGGCTCCAGCTCGTAGGTGATGGGGAAAAACACTGCATCGTCGTCGGTGGAGAGGAGAGTGGACTATCGAACGATTCGTTTTCTTTCCTCTGATTTCTTCCGTTGGACTCGGGCTTAGGTTTAGGTTGAGTTCTCATTTTTTTTTTGCTAATAGGGTAAAAATGTCTTTTGACTTATCTAGTAGGGTATTATAGTCCATTTCAAATTCTTTTTTGATGACATCAGCAACTAACGGGATTGGTTTAATGGAATGGACCTATTTGATTAACGGTGGTAAATGTTTGGGTGGTAATTGATGTTTTTTGAAACGTATGGGTGGTAGGTGATGTTTTGAAACTATAATGGGGGGTAGCAGAAATTTATTCTTAATTCTTTTTATTTATAACATGATGATGATTATGCTAGGAATAGGCATGTGAATATATGTGTGTGGTTAGTGTGTTGGATGCGAGTGGAGCATCAGGGGGAGGATGTGGCATGGTGGTTTTTGACCTCGTCACCAGACTCTAGCTCTATTTTTACTCAAGTCTTGCCCATTGGGTCTCTGTCTCTGTCGGGGGCCTTAGCTCTATCTCTATGAACATATTGAGGGATGCTGGGGTGAGGCGTTAGATACACTGTTTGCCATTAGGATTGGTTAGTTGCAAGCCCTCGCCAATAGGGTCTTACGTGTTGGTATGGGTAGGGCATCAGGGGAAGTGTTGGCGGGGTTTGATCCAGACACTTTAGCTCTATCTCTATTCAATGGTGGGTGCATGTGGGATGGCAATGGTGTTTGATCCATTGGACGGATTCACACACTCGTGTATGGAGGTGCGGGGGCCACCAAACTTTTCTATAGCACATTGTAAACTTAAAAACCAGACCAAAGATATGAATTGAATGCATGCATATGTTTGTTGCATTGTTTTGTTTGCTCACTGAGCCGTGATGTGTGTTCATCCTTTTGACTTTGAAATTTTTTTGTTGATGATGCAGGTCCTACTGTGGAAGAATATATGAATACGTCGACATATGGACACATTGCTGCGATGGACGTAGAAGCTGAAGAAGATGCCCATGATTCATTATGCGAGTGCAACCAATGTGTTTTTGCTTTTAGTTATAATTTGCACATCAGATATGTAATTGATTATTTATTTTTATGTCTTGTGGTTTGGAGATAATTGGATTAAATACTTATTTATCACTGTTAGACTCTCAATTCATTATCTGTAAGACTTTCGGTTATTTGTTTATTACCTCTGATTATTAATGTGGAATGTGTGTATGGTTTGATATGGTGGGTACGACATATACGAGATCCTGATTGAACCGTTAGTTTATTGACAGTTCATCACACCATTCCGGTTAGACCAGAAATGGGGTGTGACAAGGATTCTATCTCCACCTACTTTTGATTCGTTGGCGTCTGTGGTGAGTCTTGGACATGCCTTAGTGACACAAGATGTGGTCCTACCGGTAGTAAGCACTTTTAATGTGTCTACTGGTATGATGGAGGTGGTTTATGGGGATGTGAGGAGTGTTAATGAGACTCTGTAGGATGCTGATGCTGCGGGCTTAGGAAAGAGGATCCTAGGAAGACCGACAGGAAAAGGAAATAAGCAGACTGACCAAGTTGGCCATTTTGAGGTTAGATTGCTCGTTTAGAATCCTTGCAAAAGAAGGTTTCCCGATGAAAGCCATCTTCTGGAATGTGGGGGATGTCTCTAACCCAAAATCAAGACGAGCATTTCAGAATCTTTTACTGGAACGTAATCCAGATATTGTTGGTATTGCAGAATCGATGGTGGCACTGGTAAAAGTACCAAAGAAACTGCTTGATAGAAGGAGTTATGAAACTGAGTTAGTTCATAATGTAAGGAATAACAAGCATCCGAATCTATGGATTACATGGAAAAAGAATATACCTAGACCGAATGTGTTGTTGTCCTCCGAACAATAGATAACAGTAGAAGTGTTAGTGGATGATCAGATGCATCTGTGTACTTTTGTCCATGCGAAAAACTTAAAGATTGAAAGGAGGGATCTATGGTTGGAACTGGGGTCATTGGGAGTTCCATAAATTCCATGGCTATTGATGGGCGATTTTAATGTTTGTAGATTTGCTCATGAGAAAATGAGGCCTGGGACGTTTTCAGTAGCTGTAGCAGATGAGTTCGAAGCATTTATTGCTTCACAAAATTTGTTGGAGATTCTTGCGACTGGATTGAAGTTCACTTGGACAAATAACAGGGTGGTGGGAAGAGTGCAGGCTATTCTGGATAGAAGTTTGGTAAATGATCTTTGGCTTGATAGGTATGGTCAGATGTACCAACAGGTTTTACCAAGGTATGGATCTGATCATACTCTACTTTTGGTGGCATGCTCGGCTATTCCTAGGCCTAGGAATGCTCTTTTTCAAATCCAACATTTCTGGATGGAGCATGAGGAATTCAAAGAAGTTATCAAGGAGGTTTGGGAACTTCATGTTGAGGGTAAACCTTTTTTCGTGCTGATAAGTAAGCTAAAATCTCTGAAAGCAAGATTATGTGGCTGGTCTCGTGAGGTATTTCCTCATATAGATAAAGCTGCTATGCAGGCAAAGCTTGAGCTAGAAGATATCCAAGAATCTATTCAGGTTGTTGGTTGCAGTGAAAGCCTGAAGCAACAAGAAAATCAAGCCATCCAGAACTACGATGAAATGTGTAAATTATAGGAGGCACTTTGGGCAGAAAAAGGAAGAGTGTCTTAACTGAAGTATGGGGACCAGAATACAAGGTTCTTCCATGCATGCTTATGCGAAAGGGAGGAAAAGTAAAACCCTTATCCTCATGCTGGTTTTGGACGTCATTCTGAATATTGCTTCTGTAGAAGATAACTTAGCTCTGGATTGTTTTCCCACTGATGAGGAAATAAGGAAACTATTTTTTGGATGAAACAAGAAAGCTTGTCAGGTCCTGATGGTTTTTTAAGCAATTGTTTTTACCACTGCTGGGATATTGTTGTTAGGGAGGTCTGTGCAGCGGTGAGATCATTTTTCACTATGGGAGGTATGGCAAGAGGAGTAAATAATAACTATATTGCTCTCATATCAAAGAAAGAAGGTGCTTTAAAGCTATCTAATTTTCATCCAATTTGTGTTCTTTATTTATAAAACTATCCCAAAAATTCTTGTAAATCAATTAGGAGGTTTTGTAGCAAAGTTTATATCTGAAGAGCAGGGTGGTTTTGTGCAAGAAGATCAATCCATGATAATATTGGAGTGGCATCGGAGTTGGTGGCTTTGATGCATCGAAAGACAATAAGGGTTGTGTGGCTCTGAAATTCGATGTCCAAAAAGCATATGACAATATGGAATGACCATTTCTGTTTGCTGTGCTCAAGATGTTTGTTTTTTTTAGTGTTATTTGTGGAAAGAGTTAAATCCCTTCTTTGTTCTGCTAGGCTCTCTGTGATGGTTAATGGAGGTTCAGTGGGGGTTTTTTGAAGCAGGAAGAGGCCTTCAACAAGGGGATCTAAAGTCCCCTTTTTTGTTTGTTCTAGCAGAAGTGGTTCTTTGTCATGGACTTCAAAAAATGACGATGGAAGGCATTATTGAACCATTGTTCAAAGGTCGTGGTTCAATGATACCATTTCATCTTATGTTCGCTGATGAAATTTTTGTCTTTATGAAGGCCAGTCTGAAATCTTGCAGGAGCATGAAGAAGTTGTTAAAACTCTATGAGGAGTTTGGGGGACAGAGAATTAGCCCTAATAAAAGCAAAAATTTTTTCTAAGGATGTTAGTAGTAGACGAAAACAGAAGCTCCTTGATACATTGCAATTTTCTGAAGGTACGTTTCCCACTACAAATTTAGGTGTCATATTATTTAAGGGGAGAATCCGTAGGGAATTGTTCAACCCTATAATGGATCTTTTTAAAAAGAAGTTTGCAGCCTGGAATGGTCGGATTCTACTTAATGCTGGAAGGGTTGAACTGGTAAGATCAGTTCTGAATAGCTCTTTTACTCATGTATTCTGTGTATTCAAATGGCCTCATTCGCTAGTTAAAACTGTAGAATCTTGGATGAGGAACTTTATTTGGACAGTAGATCCGTTAAAGAGAAAATTGGTAACTGTTAAATGGGATACAATTTGTGCCCCAAAAGCTAAAGGTGGCCTCGGCATTAGGAAACTTTCAAATATTAATGATGCTTTCTTCGCAAAGATTGTGTGGAAGATTAAAACTAATAAATCGGCTTATGCTAGATTTATGAAAAGTCATTATTTGTTCAATGATGGATCCTACTGTAGGCTACAATGTGTTTCTCTTGAATGGATGAGCATTAGAAAGGTTTAGGACTATACCTCAAAACATTGCAGATGGATTATAGGAGATGGGCAGCAAATAAAGTTATGGCATGACAATTGGTGAGGGGATTTCTCCCCAAAAGATAAATTGAATATTGAGATGCAATCTATGAAGAACTCTGACTGCACACTGGCGAGATATATTGACCATGGTAGTTGGATTTGGCCAAGGGTTAGATCTGCTGCTTTGAAGGAATGTTTCCTTGATGCTTCAGCAATTCCTCTAAGCTTGGGTTTCAATGATTCCTTGGTTTGGACAGGTGATAAGTCAGGATCTTTTTCGGTGAAATCTGTCTGGTGATTGATTAGATCTAAAAAACCACCACAGCCATGGTCAGTAAGGGTTTGGAGCAAAGCCTTGACTCCTTCACTTTCATGGTTTGTGTGGAGATGGTGCTTGAAGAGGCTTCCTACTGCTAATTGCTTGCAAAAAAAAAAGTCCCTAGCATTACACTGCCCGTTATGTAAAGCTGAAGTGGAAAACTTCTACAACCTTGTTTGTGACTATGATACGGTAATGTCGACTTGGACAAAACTAGGAAGGGCCTTTGGATTCATCATTCCAACCTTTGACAGTGTTGAGATGATGTTATCATGGTGGATTAGAAAGGCAAAAGTAGTTCCCATGAAGGTTGTCTGGAAGGGGATTTTTTTCAATGCATTTGGTATTGTAGAAACCAGCTTGTTTCCAGTAATATAACCATTAGACCTAATGGTATTTGGGAATGGATCAAAAGGACTTGTCAAGATCTCTCAATTAGAGCAAAGTGTGCAGTGCACGCGGTGGAGGACTTGAGAGTTTGTAGGCTATTTAACCTACAGACTACGATGACCAAGTGACACGAGGTAATTGAGCTGGTTTGGACATCTCCACCATCTGGATGGTGCAAGGTAAATTCGGATGAGTGTAGTATTGGAAATCCAAGACAAGCTGATGCTGGGACTGACAGGGGATTAGTGATATTTGCTTTTGCAGAAAACATTGGCATAGCTACAAACTATACTGTAGAATTGCATATGGCAGTTAGTGGGATCTAGGAATCTGTGAAACTTGGGTACCACAATATTTGGCTTGATAGTAATTCGGCCATAATTGCTATGAGGACCTAGTCTCTTCCATGGGAGTTTATTCAGACATGGAGAAAAGTTTCTAACTATTTGAAGCACTGTCAACTCAAACTATCTCATTGTTGTAGGGAGATAAATACAATAGTTGATCTGCTTGTAAAGAAAAGAGCTCATGAAAATATTATAGAAGAATGGTTCTTTTGTCCAAATTTTGTAGTTAGAGAGGCTGCATGAGATGCTTCCCACAGGCTTAGATATAGGTTTCAGTAATTGTTATGATCCTTGGGTGGCCCCTGCTGATGGCAATACTGAAGGTGGGGGTTTAACACCTATTAAGGGATACTTTACTATTTTTGTCTACTTTTAATTCTTAATGAAAATTTTGGATTCTTAGCAAAAAAAAAAAAAAAAAAAAAACTCTTTTGCTGTCCATAAATCTGCCCGTCTCCCTCTAAACATACGTACCCTCACATTCATCCCAACCTCTCTCTCTAAAAAACATAATCATAAATAAATATATATATATATATATATATATATATATATATATATATATATATATATATATATATATATATATATATATATATATGAGATGCGAGGTGACGCGTAAGCCATGCATAAGACTGTTATTAACAATTGTTCCCCTAAGGAGGTTCTTCCATTTCCAACACTATTGTCTTGGTTGCAATGCATCAACAAGCTCAACATCTTCTGATCTTCCTTTTCCTTCCGTTTCTAATAACCCATGATGAGTGAACGTTCATTGCTCATGGTGGATTTTTCTTTTTTTCTTTTTTTTTTTAATCTTTTTTTAATGTTAAATAGTCATTAATTTTAATTTTTTTTTAATTTATGGGACAAACTTGTCCTTATAAATGTTGAGTTACGTTGGGATGAAACGTGCAATAACTACAATCACACATGAAAATGGTATTGTTTGATGAATTTGATATGACACTGAGAGGGGGGGTGAATCACTGTCTGAAAATTCTCCTTAATTATTTACTACTGCCCAGAGCTGATGGAGACCTAACTTTTCATACACACACAAGCGCATGCAAATCTACCTCGCTACCACTCAGTGGTCAGTTCTACCAGATTTGCACACCCATCTTGCAAGTCATTCTACGCACTCCAAAATATATAGAAAAATAAAGACAGTCCACAACACAGGATATACGTGGTTCACCAACACAGTGTGTGATGGCTAGTCCATGGAGTAATCCCCAACGGGCTCCGTATATACTTAATACACTTCTTTTTGCTGTCTACACAGCAGGGAGTACATACACTCAATTTACCCAGCATAAAATTAGGAGGGCACACATGTGTCAGGAATTCAGGTATCAAGTACCAGTGTTCAGCACACGCTGCACACCACGCTTAACCCGCACCCACGGGAAGCAAATAACAATTTTTTTAGGCTTATAAATTTGTCTTACAATTTTCCCCCACTAGCTAGGTATTCAACAATTTGCACCTATGCTAGCATACAATAAATTAAAATCATAAATAGATAAAGAATTGAAAAATCTCACAAACAATGCTTTCGAATGACCAACAATATCTCTGAAGCTTCACACTGCTCTCAGGTACTCTCTAACAGCCTTCAATGATGATAGAGAAAGATTCACAGAGAACACCTCATCGACAAGCTTCCAATCTCTTCCAAACAATCCATAATCACCATGAATGTGAAAATAAAAGCTCTACTGACCTCTCATAGGTATTTAGCACTCCATTGATGCACAGAGAAGAAGTAGTTGGTGATTGATTACTCCCACAGGCACGAAACCTTAGAAAAACCTTCTCTTAAGCTTCAAAACCCTATTTTTGATTTTTCTCAGCCCTAATTCGACTCACAACGGCACCCAATAGGTAGAGCATCCAAAAATATGGAAACTGCAATTTGAACGGACCGATTTGGAGCTCGGATGAAGAAGTTATGGCTGTTTGAAGTTTGGCCAATCAGAAAATTCAAAATGGAATCTTTCGGAGGCTTATCGTACACCCGCGAAACACTGAATCGCTGCCACCTTTTGCGCTGTCGAGTTCCCATTGGCGCTCAAAGAATCTTCGTTTTAGACCGCTGGATAACCTTAAGAAAGGCGGGATTAGATATGCGCCATTAGATTCGCATAAATCGCGTCAGGCGCTATCGAAGATTACGTGAGCCGCTGGATCTGGATCTGATCTGCCGTAATACAGTGCATGCGTCACATGGAATCAAGAGCTGTCTTCATGCATCTCGGTTCATTGTATTAACCTACTTCTGTCCAACCACAAGCCTTGCAAAGGAATCTAAACAGAACCGACGATATACACCTTAGCCCGCCTATTTTTGAACCGTCAGATCTGAATCTGACACGCGTGGCTCACTAGATGCCATCCAAATGGTTTCTTTTTCAATTGAGGATAATTGCTGCGCCGTTCTTTAGCTTTTGATAATTGCAAAGAGGTTCCTCAACTATAGTAAAACTATACGGTTTTCCCTGTAACATATACTCACCGAGAGCTTGATTTTTTGGCCTTTTTTGAGCGATCCGACGAGAATCGCGATATCTCCCTCATCCGAAGTCAGAATTGAGCGATTCAAGTTGCGTTGGAAAGCTAACTCGACGCTCTATGAACCTACTGCGAGACCCACTAAAAATAGGTCCAAAGTTAAAACTTTGTCAAACCTTGGAATTTGAACCCGAAACTTTGCGTGCATGCATGCCAAGTGCCGCGGGCTGCCGTGTTAACATGTCACCTTGCCACCACACCCGTGGGTCCCACCCATAGTCTCTCTCCTCTTTCTCTTTCTAGTTTCTCTCTCCTCATTCTTTCTCTATCTCTTCTTTCTTCATGTAATGCTTCAAGATGCTGTAACACTGCCTCATCATCAGAAACTTAGCCACATTACCAGAAACACTGTCAGATCATCAGATCATCAGTTTCTCGTTCCTCTTATTGACCACATCATCAATGGGGCCCACAGACAGTCTCTCTCATCAAACTCAGTGTAGAATACCATTCAACTCTCTGTAAGTCATCTGAAATACATATAGAACACTGTAGAACACACATGCGAGGTTGTCCCATCTTTGCCATTGCACTGACACTCTCTCTCCTATACTGACACTCTCTTTTCTCTTTTCTTTAACTATATGCTTACAGACACTGTCACTTTAATCAAGTTGCCAACAATGACAACATAAAGTCCAACATTGTTTATGTTAGATATGATGACACGTCACACTAACTTATCCTCTAGTGTTGAACAGAGGAGGAAGAGAGAGATTTCTCCAATTGATCGGTCCAACTATAGTTATTTAATTCTTTGATTTATTTGCGAATTATTCTTCTGAATAGAATAATACGAATAATTTTCTCAAATTTGAATTATATTCAATGATTCTTTAAAATTATCGTATTTTCTATCTTAAAATAAATATCACGAATAGTTATTTCAAATTCGAATTATACCAAATAATTCTTATACTTAAAAAAACTATTAATATCCTTGTAGAGGACTTAATGCCTTAACTACTATTCTCAAACAAAGTTTTTCAGATCCAGGAAAAAAAAAAACTTAATGCCATAACTATTTGCATATTTTCCAATCTAAGACTAATTATAAGTCAAAAAATCACGTCATAATATAAAACAGATCATTATTTTTCATTTTTTTTTTCCAATGTGAGATTAAATATGAGTATGAAAATCAAATCATAATACAATATAAATCATTAATTTCATTCGACAACGTGGAATTAAATATGAGTATAAAAATCATACAATAATACAAAGTAAGTCGTTACTTTAGTGTGCTTTGCCAATTGGAATTAAATATGAATTTAAAAATAAATATTATAATACAAACCATGACGAAGTAATTAACGAACATGAAAAATAGATTGATTTCATGAGGATGATTGGATGAATTTATGAAAATGTTTGATTTTATGAACAATAGCTCCACTATATTGGTATAGCAATCATAATAAAATCTAATGATCCACATTATACATTGTAGTGAAATCTAATAAATCCACCGTTATATACACATACCCACCTATTATGTATTATATTGTTATTTATAAATTAAATATTATTCTAATATTACTTATATATTATGCTGCTGTAACAATTAATTGATAGGAGCACCAAATATTAAAAATTAACATCTGAATTTTTTTAGACAAGAATAATTCTCGAACCGATCCGAATTCGAATTTTATTTCAAATCTACTTTTTTTATGCATCTTTGACCGAATTATTAAATTATCAAAATGACTCATTCCAAATTATTCTCCTTTCAAATAATTTTTGAATCTGAATTAAATAACTATGGGTTCAACAAATTCATCAATCTAAGGTGAGATGAATTTTTATTTTCTTAGATATTTATTTTATTATTATTTTTTTTAGACAATATCCCCACAACATCAAGGATTTTGACATTCTTTTGCTGTTCAGTTGCACTAATCATCCATCGGACAGACTGAAATGTAAGACCCACACGCCATGAACCGATTTAAACCTCTATTTCATGTCATGAGAGATCTTCCAATCATAACTGGACCAGACAGGACTAGCGGATGACAAACCACAAAGTTTAGGTACAAAAATAATAGAAACGGATCAGTTAGGAAGTGTCATGAGACGTACCGGTCTCATGATACCGGTCTACCATACCGGTCGACCGGTATGTCTACACAGGTAGACTAATTAGATTTAGAAAAGGATTTTAGTGGGTCTCACAGTCCAAATCTCAATCTTAGAGACTTACCTTACATAAGAAACTCTCCTGAAACCTACTCTAGTCTATGTAATGACTCCTAAACCTCCTTAGGTCCTCTCTATTGACTCTCACAAACCCTAGAGACAAGAATGAGATCTGAAAAAGGAGAAATGAACTAAGAAAGGTTGCAGAGGAGACTTCGTTGGAGGAAGAACGCCGTAGTTCATAGACCAACGGTAAGTGCTATACTCCTATCTAGTTTTAGGTTGTTTTAGATGTTGATCAATACCATGCCAGACTAAGTATTGATCCAAAACCTTAATTCACCATTAAACCCTATTCGTTCGATGAACTTAGATATGAATTTTAAACTAGGGCACATTAGGATGTAGGACTTGAATGGAAGATAAAACAAACCCCAATACATTGCTCGGGCCTAGAGTGCATAAGAGGAACCCTAGAAGTTAAGTTAGAAGACCGACGGAAGACGAACACCAAGTTAGTGGTCTTATGGAGGCATACTGGTCGACCATAGCTATGGCACTAGGTGCGACTAGTACTGTGACTGGTATCTCTCGGGAAGGCTCCCAGAAGCCTCCAATCTACTATACCAATCATGCCACTGTACAGTGACAAGTGACATGTATATGCAACCAGTATGTTCTGAAAAGGGTGTTTTTGGACCCAATTGGGTTCCGACCATTGTAAACCTTATGGAACTAATTCTAATCAAAACCCTAATGATATGTGGGACATGTTGACAGTGAGGTTGGACTCCATAACGCATAGGAGACTTCTTATCAAGCGTCAGGTAAGGGAATATGACCCAAACCTTAATTAATTAATAATAGTAAAACGTTGCTAATTACTCTTGTTTCTGTGGAGTGTTACTTGTGCATATTAACATGTCATCTTTACTTTCTATTATTATATTTGTTCATGCATACTCGCTATGCTAGGATTATGTGCCAGACATGTGATGGTATTCATTGGTGTGTGGAATGGGAAGGACCTAGGGTCTAGGATCATCCCTCATACTAGCACCTTTTCATATCGTTACTATCTTAACATGCTTGGTATGGGTAGGGTGTCACACCTCAATTCTGGACTAACCAGTAGTGTGATGAACCGTCACTAGAACCAACGGTTCAAATCAGGATCTCGTATAGATCGTACCTACCATATTAAACCAAACATATTCCACAATAATAATCAGAGATAAAAATTAAAGCGAAAGTTTTTATTAATAATGAATTGAGGTCTAACAATGATAAATAAATAATTAAATCTAATTATCTCCAAATAACTCAAGACATAAAGTAAAATAATCAATTACATATCCAACTTCATAATATAACTAAACTAATAAAAAATACATTGATTGCATTAGCATGACGGATCATCTGCTTCCCCCATAGCTTCCACATCCATAGCCACTACGTGTCCATGCGACTGCGCATTCACGTAGTCTTTGATAGTAATATATGCATCATCAACTAAAAATATTCAACGTTGAAAGGGTAAGCACACATCATGGCTCAGTGAGCAAATAAAACAATGCACAGACATATGTATGCATTCAATTCATATCTTCGGTCTATTTTTAAGTTTACAACTGTGGTATAGAAAGGATTGGTGACCACCACACCTCTATATACGAGTGTGTGAATCCGTCCAATGAATTAAACACCATTTCCTTCTAATATGCACCCACCATGGAATAGAAAAAGAGCTAAAGTGTTTAGATCACACACTACCAATACTTTTCCTAATGCCCTACCCATACCAATAGGTAAGCCCTTGCTAGCGAGGGTTTACAAACTGGGCTCGCAACCAACCAATCCTAATGCAATCCAAATGCATCCAAGGACTTATCCAAACATCCCTCAATTCATCCATAGAGATAGAGCTAAGGCCCCCCGACAGAGTCAAAGGCCACACAGTCTGAGACCACCTTCACTGCTACCATACGACGTAATAGTTTCGCTAAGGTAACGGTGGTACGATGATGTCAGTGGGTAGGACTGGGTAGAGATAGAGCTAGAGTCTGGTGGCCAGGCTGAACCATAGTGTCATGTCCTCCCCTTGATGCTCTACTCGCATCTAATACATTAACCATACATACAAACACATGCCTATCCCTAGTATCATCATCATGTTATAAGTAAACAGAAATAAATAAACATGAGTAGATATATAACAAGTATTGAATGATATGTGAGATGCACAAACAATCATATAAGGCATGGCATCATATTCAATAACAGAAAGTAAAATAAAAGAGGTAGTTTGTTATTAGCCTTTTAGTTTAGGTCTTGTTCCCTCACCTGTAAATGATGTTTAATCTCCTTCCAAGCCTCGAAAACCACTTTAAATCAACTGGGAACCTAGGGAATGTATGAACTTAGGCTAGGATTCATTTGTACCAAGTTACAGTAGTCAAAAACCTTGTTTGTTCTCAGAATATACTTCCTTTTTATGTGTGGTCAATACGTATGGTCTCAGTATATGTCGACCACACGTCATACGATCGATACGTATGGTCGTGCATCATGCGACCATACATTTCTTGTCAACTTATAGAATAGCTTTGGTCAACCCTGTGGTGGCATATCATGCGACCACAGCATGCGACCATACAATATTTGGTCAATTTCTTCCTTCAATCCAAATTCTTCATGAGACGACTCCTTGGGTCATCAATAGGGTTCATCCTGTGGTTGGTCTATGATCATTAAATCATAGTTTTACAAAGTTATTTACTTTAACCTATTTTTCATGACTCTCCTTTGAGATTTGCTTATGGAGTTTCATGGTTGAAGTCTTACAGTAACACCATAACTCAATTTACAATGGAACTCCTATTCTAGGTGTTCTACTATCACATGGAAGAGTTTCATACCTTAGGTCTATTGTAGAGAACTAGAACCTCCCTTCTCTCAGCCTTCTTCTTCAGATCTCCTTCTCTTACTCTTCCTCTCTCTTTCTCTCTTAGGTCTTATATAGGGTATCAGGGGGAGGACGTGGCATTGTGGTCTATGGCCTGACTGCCAGACTCTAGCCCTATCTCAATGCCGTAGGGAGCTGTACGAGGATAAGACCTTGGATACTGTGATGACATGTAGGATTGATTAGTGACAAACCCAATTGCAAATCCTCACCAATAGGGGTGTAGATATTGGTACGAGATAGGGTATCAGGGGGAGGACATGGGATTGAGGCGCCGCCTACCCACCAGACTCTAGCTCTATCTCTATAACGGAGTGAGTGATGTGGGATGACAGTGGTATGTGATCCACTGGGCGTGCTCATACTCTCTTGTATGGAGGTGCGATGGTCACCAAACCTTACCATAGCACTATTGAAGTATACCAGACCGATGTGAATGTTACTCATGCTTATTGTTTGTTGCATTATCTGATTTTCATATTGATCTAAGTTATGAGCTCACCCTTTGTATATACATCATTTTTAGATGTAGATGCAGGTTATATGGTGGAAGATTTCGTTGCTGCTCTAGCGTACGAAACTGTTGCTGCTTTGGATGTGCAAGTAGGAAGGATGAGCATGACACCTCATGCGAGTGCCCTTACTGCAAGTCCCTCTAGGATTCTTTATTTTATTTTATTTTATTTCAATTTTGACTTATAAACAATGGAAAGATATTATTTACATTTTGGTAGTTAAATAATTGGATAAACTATTTATTTATCAATAGAATACTCAGTTCAATTATGTTGACTTTTGCTATATTTATTTATATTCTGATTATGATTATATCTAATGGTTTGTGTATGTAGACACGGTCTTATTGAGATCTTGGTGTAAACCATTGGTTTAGTGGCAGTTCACTCACACTTCTGGTTTAACCGAAAATGGGGTGTGCATCTCAGTCCATCCGATGAATGATTGACCGATTGAGCAAATGGAGAGGATTTTTTTCCCAACATTAATGTGCATATTATTTTCCAAAACCTCATATATTATTGTATTTTCTCTCTCCTCATGTAACCATGTGATCCCCCACTAGCTATGTCATTTCACATGCTCTCCTTGATGTATTGTATGAGATTTCCATTACCTTGGCATTGTAGGAAACCATATTCTTTTTTTTTTATACATTCTTTTATCTTTTAATCAATAAAATAGCAGACAATTACCTCTTGTAATAGCAAAAAGATCCTCCGTAGTGATGGCCAAGTGACCGTGAGGATCTTGGCCACTCAAATTACATTGTTACGTGTCTCGATACACTTTGAATGGCAAGATCCTCACTGCTGGTAACAGTCACTACAAAAAATCCCGATCCAATCCGCACATATTGAAACAAAAAATTACTAATCTATAGAAATCTTTGCTTCTCCTTTTCAACGGTCTACTAGATATAAGTAGACCACCGAGACATTATATATAATATTTAGTATGAGATGAGGGTGGAGTTGGGGCTTAATGACACTATTTTTTTTTTATCTATATATGTGTCAATTATCATTAGGCCCCAACCTCACCTCATCCCTTACAAGATAGATTGGTTTTTCCAAATAGAATTTGGATCGACATCCTCTCCTCCCAAAGGTTCAGGAGGAGGGGGACACCCCCCGTTGGATGAGCCGACAGGGGGTGTCGGCTAGGATGGAGGGCTCAGATTCACCCGAGCCCCAAGTGTCGACCATCCAGCCAGATCGCCACCCCTCCTCCCGAATCTTTGGGAGGAGAGGATTTGAATCCAATAGAATTCCACTTCTTTTTTGCTTCCATGAACAAAAGAAATGGAATCACTTACTCTCATAGAGTGCAATGAAATGCAGCCTTTAAGGCTAAGGATAACTACATTGTTTGTTAGTTAATATGGGATGAAATTTTTTTTTTTTTTTTTTTTTTTTTTTTTTTTTTTTTTGGATAGGTAGAGCCCCAAGGAGAATTGAACTCATGATCTCTTTATTTTGAGGTATTGGTCTTTTGCCAACTGAGCTATCCCCTTGGGGTCTGAATGAAATCTTTTACATCATACCAATGGGAGCATGTGAGAAAATACAGGACAATTCTTACACAACAGACCCACATGTTAGGGAGGAGATAAATGTATGGAAGATACCAGCAGGATATGTCATTTTCCTTAGTTTTTTGGTTCAGTTCCAATATTGGGTATGGTCCTATTCCCCTAAGCCCCAAGCCTCTCACCGTCTCACACAAGCAAAACAAAAGGAAAATTAAGTGTACTAATCATGGTTTTACTTTTTAGGGATTGGTATTAAATGGAATGGTTTGTATTTGTTTTAATCATTGATAGGAAAACAATAAAATGACCAATAAGAAAAGAACATGTATTCAATATAGACCACCAACGAAGACGCGACATGTGTCACTATCCATAAGGCTGCTGGGGATGATTAAACAGAAAAGTTATACCACGACATTAGAGATAACTGAAGATCGGCATCAATAAGGGAAGATTCTCTGATGCAGTCACGTGCCAGCTAGAGAGGATAACTTTGAGCTAGAAGATCGAAAGTAGTTATGGGAAACCCGTCGCAAGATCACCACCTGATGGTCTAGAAAGTCTCCTACCCATGTTCAATCCCTATTTTTAAGGGTTTAGATCGTGGGGATCCCAGCATTCCATATCGAAACTGCCATGACACCTTATGGCAGATTGGACGCGACTAGAAATGTGTCGTAGTTCATCGCAAATTACTTCAAGCATGCCAAAATTAAGGCTACTCAATGCCTCTATAAATAAAGCTCTAAATAAATGCAACCGTCTCCCAATTTTTACACTTACACTATCTCTTTGTTGAATTGCTTAAACCCCTTTATGCAAGAGCTCGTATCTTCTTCATACAGGGCTCCAACTACTTGTTACCTATTCTGACTTAGGCATCAGAGGGGCTACAGGGTTTTCAAACCCACCCTGTGATTTCTATATGTGTCCATCTATTTCCATCTTGACAGGAGTTACCACTAGAAGCTTGGATGAGAACCAGCGGCAACAACCATGAAAGTATTTTTTTATTCTTTTTTATTGGTATCAGCCATGATGCAACCATTGATTTCGTATTCCACCTGAATCGATTTTGGCCTTGTTCAATACCTAAAACTAAAACCTCGGTCGTCAAAACTAGGCCGAGTTGGGTTCGTCCATGGTTGGGATAAGGATTGTATTATTGAATGTGGTTTCCAATATGTTGTCATTAGAATCCATACATAGCCTCCGAAAATAAGATAATCTACAGAAGACACAGAAAAAATAAGCAAGAGAGAGGTCAAGCTCGATGCCCAATGTCCACTTCGATGCTTAAGCCAGGATCCAAACAACAAGCAACAGATAAGATCAGATCTTTGGGGGATGAGCAAAGGTGAGTAATCTGAAGCTGTAGTAAGCTTAGATTTATCTAGTTGTTGACATACCTATAACTTGTTTGATTGAGCTCTATTTATAGTGATGGTTTGGGATGGATAATTGGCATATGCAAGTGGTAGCGTGTTGGGCACGCTTGAGTGTTTGGCGCCCTACCTTCGAACAAATAAATGTCACTTCTGTAGGTTATGAGGATGAGTCATAAGTTGATGTGTCAAGTCATTGTTGGTGGCATGGTCAAGGTCCTACCATTCAGCCAAGGAGGAAAGTGGGTACAATTAATACGAACCACTCAAGTTATTGTCAGCACCTTAAATATTACGCCTTTGGATTCATGCGTTAAATGTGCATGTTTTGTGTATGGCATTTTTAATTAAATCTTACAAGCTCTGATATCCTCAACAAGCAAGCCGTGGCGTTCCACTTTAGATCTTACATCACGATGGGTTGACGTGTCGGGTCTTGATCGAATGGTGTTGTGTCGACATGTCACTTACTATTGGTAGGTGTTATTTGTAGCCAACACATCCCATTGGCCTAAATTTGCTCAAAGATGGCCTGGATTTACTTCTGTAGAGCACCTTTTCTCATGATGCAAATAGAAACGGTCGATTATTGTGAGGAAAGACATCTGGTAGTTTAGGTGTTTTTTAATGGCTCACAGGATATGGCTATGGAGGAGTAAGGCCTACTTTGATGGAGTTGCTCCCTCTGTGGCGATTGCCATATGAGATTTGGAGTTGGACTTGAAGGAGGTTTCCCTCAAGATGCCAGTCCAAATTGTTTCTGTTCAGGATTGGACTTTTGCCAACTGGCTTGCTCTTAAAACAAGACTACGGATATCAATATCTATGAAAAGATGTCATGGGTAAAACCTATTAATTCTTGGATAAAGCTGCACATGCATGGATGATAGTTCTTAGAGAAATGCAGGAACTCTTGATGTCGTAGCACTTATGGAATGGTGGTTTTCTTTTTCTTTTTTTCAAGATTTTTAGGTGTATTTACAAACTATGTCGCAGAGTTCAACACGGTCATACTCTATATCAAGTTTACTAAGAATCTCGGTGTTATACATCTTTGGTTTGAAAGTGATCCAGCATCGGTGGTGGAAGACCTTATTCAGGGAGAGATAGAGAGAAGCTTTTATTACCTTGTACATGACTACAGTGTGACAGCATTCTCCCTTTACAGGGAAGAGGGAAAGGTGATAGTTCTCCCTGTATTTATTACGTCAGCATTAAGGTGTGATTATTCTTGTATTTTGTATTACCACAAATTTTTTGGTTAGATATTGTATTATTTAAGAGTAGAATATTTTTGTTGATGTTTGGTAGCCATTAGTTTTGACTAGAGAAGATTGTATTGTGTACCCATCATTATCATAGTAGAGATTTACCTGGCCTAGGTTTGTAAATTTTTTTTCTTTTTACCTTAGAAGGGTTTTTCACGTAAAAATTGGTATCTTGTGGTTTCATGAACTAGATTGATTTCCGTTGTTATCACTCTGCATATATTTCTGGTTGTGTATCTCTATTGATTTGCATACAGGAGGAAAAAGTCTTGTGTTTTCCCTAATGAGAGTATCAAAGCTTGGTTCTATAACCATGTGTGAACAATGAAGGGAACCCTGACACAGATGATTAATATGAATAGAGCAACTGAATGATTTGGAAAGTCAAAATGGAAGACTTATTATACTGTAAGGAATTGTATGGACCCGTACAAGGTGATATGGTAAAACCAAAAAAATTATCCGATGCCGAGTGGAAGACGTTGGACCGAAAAACTATTGGTTTTATTCAAAAATAGTTAGACGATATAATTTTCCATCATGTGTCCATACAGTCATCAGCACATTTACTGTGGAATAAATTGGAAAGTGTGTACAAAAAAAGGACTACTAGCAATAAAGCATTTCTAATTAAAAAGCTTGAAAACCTAAAGTACAGAAATGGAAACTTAATTATAGAACATTTAAATGAGCTACAATATATTTGTGAATTAGCTAACCTCTATGAAGATTGTGCTAGATAATGAGTTACAAGCCTTGTTACTGCTCAGTTCATTACCTGACAGTTGGGAGATACTAGTGGTGTCTCTTAGCAATTCTGTAACAGATGAGAAACTCACAATGAGTCGAGTAACAAAAAATTTATTAAATAAAGAAACAAGAAGAAAATCCTTAAGTTCATCTCAACAAGAAACAATTGTCATAGAAAGCCGAGAGAGAAGTAAATACAAAAAACCTTAAGGCCATTGGAAATCAAAGGACAGATCCAAATCAAAACAATGGATCATATGTTACTACTGTAAGAATGTATGACATATGAAAAAAGAGTACGAAAAAATCAAGAGAGATTCAAGGAAAAAAATTGGGAGGAGAAGAATGAAGATACTACTGTTGTTAGCTCTAATAGAGAAATTATTGTTATCTCAAGTTGTAAAGAATCTTGTCTTACCTTCTCATGTCAATTGAAGCTTACCGAAGGATCATTAGTGATGGCAAGAGGAAATACATGTTGCACTTTGTATAACACAAAAGTACAAATATGCAAGACTAAAGTGAACATAAAAGAGAGTGCATTATCGGTGACTTAGTCACATGAACGAGAAAGGGATGCAAATCCTCACAAAAAGTAACCTTCTTTCAGACATGAAAGGTATGCCTTTGAATCGTTGTGTTCATTGCTTAGTTGGTAAAAAAAATATCATGTTCCTTTCATTAAAAGTTTTCCTTATAGAAAAAGAAATATTTTAGAATTGGTACATTCTAATGTTTGTGGTCATATGAAAGTGAAAATACTTGGTGGTGATTCTTATTTTGTTACTTTTATAGATGATCCTTCTAATAAAGTGTGGGCATATTCTTTGAAAATTAAAGACCAAGTTTTGGATGTGTTCAAACATTTTCATGCTATGGTTGAAAGAGAAACATGAAAATCTCTCAAATGCATCGTATAGATATGGTGAATACATTGGTCCATTTGAGAAGTATTGTATAGTCAGAGTATTTGGCATGAACAGATAGTTTCCAAGACTCCACAGCATAATGGTGTCATAGAAAGGATGAATCATACTATTATGGAAAGAATCAGGTGCATGCTCTCCCAGGAAAAGTTGGTACAATGATATTAGGGAAAAGCGATATGAACTGTATTTATTTGATTAATTTATCTCCATCAGCTCCTTTGAGTGGAGATGTTCCTGAGAAGGTATGGAACAGGAAAGATGTTTCCTATGATTATTTGAAAATATTTGATTGCAAGGCATTTGTACATGTTCCAAAAAAAAGAACGGTCCAAACTTAATGACAAGGCAAAGCAATGTGTTTTCTTAAGATATGCATATGAAAAAATTGGAAAGAAGTTATGGGATCTGGTTGAGAAGAAAATTACCAGAAGTAGAGATGTGATCTTTGTTGAAGATCAAACAATTAAAGACTTTGAAAAAATTGAAAATCCTTAGCTATTTATTGACGTGGTTGATCTTGATCCAGTTCCTCTTTACCCATGGTACATGATGATGATGGGGGAGATGTGCAAAATAACAATGATGATATTTTCATAAATGATATAGGTGATAATGAACAAGGGGAACAGCCCTTTCCAGAGCCACTAGTTGAGCCTCAATTGAAAAGATCGACTAGGAAGCAACAACTATCTCCCAGGTATCTAGCATAGGAATATATTATGCTAACAGATGTAGGTGAACTAGATTACTTTGAATAAGCACAGAATAATGAGCATAAAGCTGTATGGTTAAAAGCTATGCAAGAGGAGATGGATTCTTTGTATAAGAATCACACTTATAATTTAGTAAAGCTACCTAAGGGTAAGAAGACACTCAAGAACAAATGGGTATTCAAGTTAAAGATAGGGCAAAATAGCTCATAACCAAGGTACAAGGTAAGGTTGCTTGTGAAGAGGTTTGGGAAAACAAAAAGGATTGACTTTGATAATATTTTTTCTCATGTTGTGAAGATGTCATCTATTTGAGTTATGTTGGGTTTAGTTGCAAGTATAAATCTGAAAGTTCAATAATTTGATGTTAAGATAGCCTTTTTTTTATGGTGATTCGAACAAAGAGATTTACATGGTGTAGCCAGAAGGTTTCAAAGTTAAAGGTAAAGAACACATGGTTTGCAGGTTAAGGAAGAGCTTGTTTAGTTTAAAGCAAGTACCAAGGCAGTGATAAAAAAAATTCGATTCATTTATGATGAATCATGAGTATACTAGAACAAAAATATATCATTATTTGTTTGTTAAGAAAATTTTAGAAGATGAATTCATTATTCTTTTGCTCTATGTTAATGACATATTGATTATTGGATAGGATGTCAATAAAATTGACAAGTTAAAGCAAGAGTTGAACAAGTCCTTTGCCATGAAGAATTTGGGACTAGCACAACAAACCTTAGGCATGCAGATCTCTTGTAATGAGAAATTATGTAAAATTTGGCAATCACAAGAAAGATACATTCCAAAATTACTTGAAAGGTCTACTATGGAGAAAGCTAAGTTAGTAAGTTTTCTACCTGCAGCTCACTTTAGATTGGGCAGTGAGCGTAGTCCTTTAACTGAGCAAGGAAGAACAAAAATGAAGAAAATTCCTTATGCATCAGCTATAGAAAGTTTGATGTATGCCATGGTGTGTACAAGACCTAATATTACACATACAGTTGGAGTTATGAGCAAATTTCTTTTCAATCCTAGAAAAAAAAACACTAGAAAGCAGTCAAATGGATAATGAGATATCTCAAAGGTTCATTTAATGCATGTTTGTATTTTGGAATTGGTAAACCTGTGTTACAAGGGTACACAAATGCAGATATGGAAGGCGATGTCGAGTCAAGGAAGTCTACATCAGGTTACTTGTTTACTTTTTCAGGGAAAGCAGTGTCATGGTAGCTCAAGTTGCAGAAGTGTGCAACTTTGTCAACTACAAAAGCTGAGTATATTGCTACAGTGAAAACTTACAAGGACATATTATGGATGAAAAGGTTTATTTAATAACTGAGTCTAACACAATACAAGTATATTGTTCATTGTGACAGTCAAAATACCATTCACTTGAGTAGGAATCTCAGTTCCATTACAAGATCAAGCATGTTGATGTAAGGTATCACTGGATTCAAGATATAATTGAACAGAAGCTATTACAGCTTGAGAAAACCCATACTAACAAGAACAGTACAGATATGATGACAAAAGCATTGCACAAAGTAAAACATAAATTTTGCAGAAGCATGGTAGGTTTGGGTTTGATAAATCTCTGCTTGTGAGTCTGAGGGGAAGTTTGTTTGGTTCCTCCTTGCCCACGTAGGTGGAGAGACCCACATAGCGGTTTCAAACAAACTCTCATCTCAGCCTCATCTCTTTATCCATATGAAGTAATTTAAAGACGGTTTGGTATAAATTGTCTCCCACTATCTCTTCTTGTATAAAAACCCTTTGTAAAGGCAATAAGGAAGTGTGCGTGAAATCCAGCTTCAAAAAAAATCAAAGCGAAGCTGAGAGCATTGAAATCCTAAGAGCTAAAGTTGGGATTGAATCATTCTTTATATTTTTCTACTACTATGAGTAATTGGAGAACAGAAGGAGAGATAAAGAGAAGCTCTTATACCTTGTACATGACAGCGGTGTGACGGCATGCTCCCTATTCAGGAAAGAGGGAAAGGTGCCAGTTCTCCCTATATTTGTTACGTCGGTGTTAGGTGAGAATATTCTTATATATTTTGTATAATCAGCTATTGTTTTGATGAGCTACGTATTATCCTAGAGTGGATTATTTATCATGATATTTGGTAGCCTCTAGTTTTGACTAGATAGGATTGTATTGTGTATCCATTATTATCTTAGTGGAGATTTACTTGGATTAGGTCTTGTTATGGGGGAAAAACATCACCCAATGAAAATCTTACACGTGGCACCCAAAGTCATGTAGTCCGACCAGGCATAACAGAGTAGTGCTCAACCTTGTCTGCTCGGAGTCATAGTTTCATTCGGTTTTGTCTCCTGGGCGGAGGTACAGTCTTATCAAGACACCACTCCTAGTCGGAGGCATAATGCTATTGAGATACGTCTCCCTATCAGAGTCCAGAGTCCTAAGGTGACTAGCTTACGTTGTAGGAGTCCTTCTCCTAGTACAATAGGATGCCGACCATTACGGCCATACGACCATCCATATGGTGACACCTGTCACACTTATTACTGACCGACTTAACTTCTTTTGCTACAGTCTCCTACTCCTACTTAGAATCTATAACCTGGGCATCCGTCAGGGCGACACTTAGCAGTTCTATTGGCGATCTACCTCCTAGGGTCCTAGTGTCTCCATGCTTCTTCCCAATCTCTATAAGTAGAGGACGATCCCCTAAAGGCTCTCATTATTCTCACTATTCACCATCAATTCTCTCTTACGCTCAAACTCTCTCTTCCTTCCCCTCTTTCTTTAAGTTGGAGGTAGCTTCGGACTATGTCTTGACGGTTTACATTGAGATTCTGACTTAGGCATCGGATAGTACCCAGGACTTAGCCACCCGACTCCCTTGTCTCATCTCTGTGATTGCAGGTTGTTTGGATCGTAGACCAGCAAGTGATTTTCAATCGTAACAGTTTAGCCCCCACCGTGGGGCCTTTGACTGAGTTTAATGAACAATGTACGAGGACTTTTAGTCACAATTCAATGGCCAATTGGAGAACTCAAGCTCAAACTTCTCAGCTACCTCCCTCTGAGCCATCTGTGTAAGTTCATGAAGACAGCAGTGCTAGCACAGCTGGGGTAAACCATGCTCCACTATCAGCACCTGCTCCTATGGCCACTACGCCGTCGCCTCCTCCCCAATACGTGACTCGCCAATAGTTCAACGAGTTGAGGCAGTAGATCAATCAGCAGGCTCAAACACTAAGAGCGGCTCGTAATTCAGTTGTCAGAGGAGCAGGAGCAAATCCTCCCCCCCACCAGTGCAGAGCTCACCACTAGTGGCCCACTCAACCGCTCCTCATCCTATGCTTGTGGGATCTGTCAGAGCAGCCCCAAGTAATCCACACCCTCCTTTCAAGTCTCATAATTGCAACAGGGCTCCCGGCATGCCAACTCATAGCGTGACAAGATCCTCAGTGCGCCTCCATCTAGACGAGCACCAACCAGCGCATGGTATACGTGGTCTGCACCTGTAGCCTGATCAGGATGCAAGGTCCTTCCTAGAAGCTATCTACCAATAGAGCGTGAGAGCCAACTTAGAGACACCAACCACCATGGAGGTCCCTCCACCGATAACCCCTTAGACTGAGGTCGAGAGACAGCTGTTAGAGCTGACCACTCGGCTTCAGTAGGTAAAGCAAAACTGGGTTGCCCCGTAGAGAACTGCCTATACGACTGTTATAGCGCTCTCCCATGAGATCATGAGAGCCCCTCCTCTAGAGAATTTTAAGATGCCGATTCTTGACTCTTACAACGGGACAACCAATCTAGAGCAACATCTGGATGCGTTAGTCTCCACCACACTCTTCTACCAGTTGAGCGACAGCCTGATATGTTGAGTGTTTCCTTCGATGCTCTGGGGTTCCGCTTGTATGTGATTCAACAACCTGCCTCCGAGGAGCATTACCTCATTCGAGCACCTATCGAACAAGTTTCTGGTGCACTTCCAGGCTAGCCAAATGCATAAGAAGATATCCTACTATCTATCAACAGTAAAGCAATAGAAGGACGAGTCCCTATGAGACTTCATCAAACGTTTCAATGCTAAGGTACTAGAAATCAAGGACGTCAAGCCAGCAGTACACATGTCTAGTTTGCAGGCTGGGGTGATGGATGAGAAGCTTTATTGGTCCCTTGCCAAAAATCTCCCCAAGACCCTGGACGTCCTGCTCGCTAGGGGTGAGAAGTACGCCTCTGCAGATGAGATGACCAAGGCCAAGAAGACCAATGCTATTAACAATTTGAAGGCCGACCGAATCAGGTCCAGAACAATAGTAATCCCAAGAAACAAAGGCCCTGCAAAGAACAGGTGAGTCGAAACCCCTACAAGCCCTTTGACTACTACACTCCCTCACTACCTCAATGACGGAGATCCTAGAGGTAATCAAGAACAATCGGAACCTCCGACCGCCTCCGAAACCGCTCTGCGAAGGCAAAAATAAAGACTGTTCCAGATACTATAGCTTCCATCGTGACTACGGCCACAACACTGATGAATGCAAGTACCTAAAAGGAGAGATAGATGACCTAATCAGACGAGGATACTACTGTAACTTTGTCAAGGATGCTGACCGAGGCCCAACACCAGCCAGAAGGGACCGCGATCTCCCTCCACCACCTCCAAGAAACCAGCAACCCAATGATTACAGAACAGAGGCAGGGGAAGATCTTAACACCAATCAGAGGGACGATCGGGATCCTGAGGGCGGGTCAACCATGCCCAGGTAGTGGGTCAGAACCATCCAGTTTGGCTCATTAAGTAGCTCATCTGGAGACTAGCCACCTAGGGTATCAGTAAAGGAGCACTTAGGTGGTAGATAGCACCTCCAGTTCGGGTCCTTCCTAGAACTTAGGAGGATCGGTCGAAGTAGGCAGAGATCCCGTTTAGCCTAAAAAAGGTAACCCTCTAGTCAATGCTTTGTGGCCATCCCTCTACCATTGAGCCGACCCTACACCTCTATAGGACTGAGGATTTCCAGCGATAGTGGCATCTATGCAATTACCAGAGGACCTAAAGCTGAAGGGAAGACAGTCCTCACAATCATTGGAGGACTTGTAGCTGAAAACACATCCAATAGATCGGCCAAAGCATACTCATGCCTGGTAGCAAAGACAGAGTGGCCATCCAAAAAGGCAAGGACTGGAGAAGTCATCACTCTCAATGACGAAGACCTCATCAATGTGGCAGTGCCTCACGAGGATGCCATCGTCTTTATTACAGAAATCGGGCATTGTAATGTGGCCAAGTGCCTGTAGACATCGACAGTTCTGTGAACATCATAGTCTACCATGCATACCAGAGAATCGAGATAGGGGACGACCAGTTGCAACCCATCACATTCGACCTTATCAGCTTCTCAAGAGATCCAGTGATGGTGAAAGAGGCATACAATTGCCTATATTGCTCGGTCGAAAGCCTAAGCAGTAGATGGTGCTAGTGGAGTTCATGGTTGTAGACTGGCCCTCAAACCACAACGTTATACTCTGTCACCCATCGTTGAACAAGCTCAAGGCCTATATGTACACCTACTACCTGGTTATGAAATTCTCCATAGAAAATAGAGTCGACGAATGTAGAGCCGACCAGGTAACATCTAGAAGATGGTACGCCACGGAGCTGTGAAACAGTCATAGAGCTCTGAAGTCTGCTCCAGTCCATATAGTAGACATAGAAGATGTCAGAGACATCAACAACTTGAAAGGAGAACGCCGACTAAAAAATTACAACTAATCCCTGTATCAGCCAATCAGCCAGAGAAGATGTTTCAAGTCAGCTCCTTGCTACTTGAGAACAAGAAGGACAAATTGATTGAGTTCCTAAAGCAAAACCTCGACGTATTAGCATGGTCGGCCTTGAAGATGCCTGGAATCCCCAGAGAGGTCATCGAGCACCACTTCACAGTAGACCCACAGCACCTTTTGGCCAAACAAAAGAAGAGGAGTTTCGCACTAGCCCACAGTCGACCATTGATGAGGAGGTCCAGAAATTACTGAGAGTTGGCTTCGTCCGTGAAATAACCTATCCTGACTGGCTTGCAAATGTGGTCATGGTCCCCAAGGTGAATGAAAAGTAGAGGATCTGTATAGACTTTATAGACCTCAACAAAGCCTGCCTGAAAGACAGCAATCCACTGTCGCATATAGACCAATTAATAAACACCATGGTCAGACATAGGTAGCTCAGTTTCCTCGATGTATATTCAAGGTACAACTTGATCAAGATGAAGAAATCCAATGAGGAGTACACATCCATCATCACCAACCAGGGGCTCTTCTTCTATACGGTCATGTCTTTTGGCCTAAAAAATACAAGAGCTGTCTATTAGATGTTGGTGAACAAAATATTCAGGAACCAAATTGGCCACAACATGGAAGTGTACGTTGATGACTTCCTGGTAGAGAGCAAACAGGCAGACCTAGATGAAGCCTTCTAAGTCTTCCAAATGCACAACATGAATTTAAACCCTACAAAGTGTGCTTTCAGTGTAGCATCAAGTATGTTCTTGGGTTTCATGGCATCACAGAGGGGCATAGAGGCCAACCCCTCAAAGATAACTGCAATACCTAACATGATCGCGTCGACCAAGCCGAAGCAAGAGCAAGAACTGAATGGTTAGATAGCCGCCCTCGAATGCTTCATGTCCAAATCGGTCAAGCGATGTCTGCCCTTCTTCAAGACACTAAAGGGAGCTAGAAAACCTAAGTGGACAAAGGAGTGCCAAAAAGCCTACGATGACCTCAAAGCCTACCTGGCCTCACCACTGTTGTTGGTCAAGCCAAATCCAGGGGACGATCTGCAACTTTACCTTGGAGCCTCTGACCTGGAGGTAAGCGTGGTCTTACTGAAAGAGGAAGACAAGGTCCAACACCCTATATACTACGTCAGCAAGGTACTGTTGGACGTAGAAACCCGATACAAGCCGATTGAAAAGCTTGCGCTCGCTTTGGTCATGGCGGTGCGAAAGTTCCGACCGTACTTCCATGTATACCCCATCTTCGTGCTCACAACACATCTCTAAAGAGGGTATTGTCAAAACTAGATGCTTCAAGCCAGACGATCAATTGGGCTATAAAGCTCGATGAGTTTGAATTAAAGTACATACCAAGAAACGCCATCAAAGCATAGGCTCTGGCGGATTTCATAGTGGAGAGCACACTACCAGAGCAAGAAGACAGGCCTGCACCAGCCAAAGTACCGTGGACACTACAAGTAGATGGGTCCTCCATGGAC
Source organism: Protea cynaroides (assembly GCA_028583415.1). Taxonomy (NCBI): domain Eukaryota; kingdom Viridiplantae; phylum Streptophyta; class Magnoliopsida; order Proteales; family Proteaceae; genus Protea; species Protea cynaroides. The sequence continues at coordinate 85,035,373 of CM053273.1, forward strand.
AAAAAATTAGGTGAAGGGGTGATACTCACCAGCTTAGAGAAATTTAAAGTTCAACCGGCCATTAGTTTTGGATTCCTCATAATAAACAATGAGGCCAAGTACGAGGCCCTACTAGCTGGCCTCCAACTGGTAAAAAGTTTGATGGTCAGACGACTCATAGTCCGCAGTGACTCACAGCTAGTCGTTCACCTGGTATAAGGGGACTAAGAAGCCGGGCAGCTAGGGATGCAAAAGTACTTAAAGAAGGTCAACTCGGCCATAACAGCCTTCCAGAGAGTCGAACTACAATATGTGAGCCGAGACAAGAACACTGAAGTAGACAAGCTATCTAGGTTGTCCCTAGCAGACATCTCGAAGATGGACACTATCGTGTATGTCGAGCTACTAGAGCATACAAGCAAAATTGCCGAGGAAGTCGCACCAATTGAGGTCACCTCTAGCTGGTATGACCCCATCTACAGCTACCTCCAAACGGGTACACTTCGGGAAGACAGAAAGGAGACATGGCGCATCCAGGCTAAATCACGATAATGCACCATCTACCATGACATACAATACAGGAGATCCTACACCATGCCATTACTTCGATGTCTCTGATCGAAGGAAGCCGAGCAGGTGATAAAAAAGTACATGAAGGCATCTGTGGTCGATACCAAGGCAGTCGATCGTTGTTCCAGAAGGTCCTCTGCCAAGGCTACCACTAGCTAGGGATGCACGACGACTGCATCAAACTAGTGCGCAAGTGCAAGAAGTGCCAATTTTATGCACCAGTACCACATGCTCCGACTGCCCCCCTGCAGCCCATCACCAGCCCTCTCCCCTTCGCCATATGGGGTATGGACATTATGAGGCTCATCCCCAATGCAACTTATCAACGAAAGTATGTCATTGTGGCTATTGACTACTTCACAAAGTATATCGAGGTTGAGGCCATCGCAAAGATTGACTCAACCAAGGTAGAGCAATTCTTCAGGCGTTCATTGATATATAGGATCGGCATGCCCAGAATCCTCGTGACAGACAATGACATACAGTTTATCAGCACGTCCTTCGTAGAGTTCTGCGCAGAGCTCCAGATCGATCATCATTTTGAATTAGTCGGCCACCCACAAACTAGTGGCGAGACGAAGGCCATGAACAAAACCATACTATTAGGACTAAAGAAGAGGGTGGCTGATAAGAAGGAAAAGTGGGTCGATGAGCTGCCAAGCATTGTCTGGTCATACAGGACCACCAGTAGAACCCCCACTGGCGAAACTCCTTTTATGCTTGCCTTTGGCACAGAGGTAGTTGTCCCAGTGGTAGTATTTTACCCCACCTATCGGATCCTGAACTTCAATGAAGAAACTAACTCCGATGATCTCCAAACCAATCTGGATGACTTAGAGGAAGTCAGGGAATCGATGGCATTCAGAGTGGCCGAATACCAGCAGGCAACAGCCCGACACTATCACAAAACAGTGCGGCCCAAGATATTCTAAGTAGGGGACCTAGTCCTTCGGAAGGCAGTAGTCTCCGAGCCGACTAACCAGGGCAAGATGACCAAAAGTTGGGAAGGCCCTTATCATGTCATCAAGACAGGCCGAACTGGATCACAAACCTTAGCCACCCTCAGCGGAGAAGAGATACCTTGAACTTGGCACCCCACCAATCTTCTCAAATACTACCAGTAAGCCTCCCTCGGAGCTAGCCCTGCTTACTCCTTTTTCCTTAATGTTTCAGTTAAGTAGGATTTCTTTCAGTTGCGTTGGCCAACCAGTCCAGGCCTATTATGTAAATTTCCCACTCCTAGCAAGTAGTTTCAATTGTAAGCCGGACCCCCTAGGGGCATCCACTCAGATGAAGTGTTAAATACATAAAGTCTTCTCGTTGCATCCCATAACTGAGCAATTATGTGCCTCGGATCTCTACACAGCTGTTTCATTCGGTCTAACCAGCCTACTCGAGCCCATAAGTATGTACAAGTAACATGTCGACCATAAGTAACTGTACCTACTCATACCCACAAGCAGGTATGAATAACATGCAGACCCCACTCGAATCTGCCTACTCATACCTACGAGCAGGTATGCGTAGCACGCAGACCATACCTGACACAGCCTACTCACGCCCCCAAGCAGGTATGAGTAGCATGCTGGTCCTAAGTGACTCTGTCTATTCATACCCATAAGAAAGTATAAGTAGCATGTAGACCCCACTCGAATCTTCCTATTCACACCCAAAAATAGGCATGAGCAGCACGCAAAATGCACTCCACACGGAGCACAAGTACTAGACCGATCCTCAAGAAACTTGCCAACAAACACCAACGGGTACTAAGGGCATATCGCTCAGGGGTACGTGCTACCCTCGCCCATCCCATCGACAACTTCATAGTTTCAAGTATACTCGGCCTACCAATGAGTCAGACCGACTACACTTCAGGGGTACAATGGGATATATATATAAAGATGAGCAGAAAGGGAAGACAAAAAAAGCACAGAACAAGTCTTTTCAAAACACATTCCATTGACAAAAGCCCGCAAGGGGCAGCAGCATAAAAGCCCCCGATGGGACAATAGTTTACAAGAAAAACAAAAAGATAATGGCCACGCAGGGCTAGGGACACCCTTGAACTGTAGGCGGGACCATCCTTGGCGGCATGGTCGACAGTGGAGCCTCCCTGAGGGGTGTCGCTTGGCAGCATCACATCCGAAAGATCTACAATCGACGTCTGAGGCACCTCATAGGTAGGTAGGTCTTCCTCCAGAGTATCCTCAGCTTCTTCTCTCTGGGTCAGTTCCCCTCCTAGTCGAACTCGATCCCCTTTCCCGTGAGATGCTCCTGAAGGAAGACAGCCCTCTTCTGGAAGAACCCACTCGCGGCCTCCTCCAGGTTGTCTATATACTTAGCAAACCTACTATAGCCTGCCACAGCCTGCTCCAGGATGTCGGCCTGGAGCTCCTCTGCCTTAACCCAGGCCTCTTTGGTTAACATAGCCTCAGCTTCGGCCACTCATCTAGCATCCTCAGTCGCCCAGAGCTTCACCTCAGCCTGGTGCACCCTCTCGTGCTCCTTGAACAGAGACTTCTCCCCCTTGTCCAGAGACACCCTAAGGTTGGATTTCATAGCAACAAGGCCATCCGCTTTGGAGGTCTTCTCGTAGAGTCTCTCCTTGAAGGCCTTTAAGGCTCCTCGGGAGGCCTCCTCCGCAGCCTTCAGCTAGCCCATCTCGATGCATAGGGATGCGGCCTTCTGGCATAGGTCTGCCACAAGGTTGTTGCCTTGGAAAAAGCAAACAGAAGAATTAGCATACTCGCACAAAAAGAAAGCAGACATTAGGAAAGTGGACTATGCCTCACCTGAGCATTGTTGAGGAACACCCACTTCAGCAGGTCCCCCATCTCTAGAGACGCAGTATAGAAAACATCCTAGGGAAGTCGGTTCTGCTTCACCATAATCAGGGCCGCACGGGTGCTCTTGACTCCGAGTCAATGTTCTTGAGGCCAAGCTGCGGGATGAAGGGGGTAGTCTCTGGCTGGTCCTCGGCATCTCCCCTCCCTGGCCGAGGCACGTACCCTAAACCCTTCGGGTAGGCCTATTGGTTCAGGTCAATAGTCTCATCTACTTGGTGGGGCTGGGCTTCCTTTGCAGTAGGCTCCTACCAATCATCCTCCTGTGGGCCCACCTTCAGGGTCCCTAGGGTCTCGTAAATGTTGGCTGACATGTCATGCACTGAATTGATCTTCTTCTTGGCCCCCTCCATCGGGGCCAAGTTTTTACCCTTTAGGTCCTCGAAGGCCCCTCGGGACTGGGTGACAACTCCACCGGTGGGAGCATCTCTAGGAATAGTCGATCCGACCTCCCTTGCTTAGCTCTGAAATGCCCATTTGTACAAAATCTAGGCCAAGAGTTGATCATTCGAGAAGTTTACTATAACAAAAAAGAACAACTACACAGTCAGTACTCATCATAATACTCCGATCGAAAGTTAGAAGCTACATGTCAAAACTCACCTAGTAGGCCGTGCTCGGCTAGGGTCTGGGGGTCCACCAGGTCGGCATAGGGGTAGTTTGGCCCTCCTTTATCTTTCGATAGACATTCCTCCGTATTCAGAGTGGGATTCTTGTTGTACCTAGTCGCATCAACCACTAGCCACGCGTTCGACAGCTGAAGCGGCGAACCGCCTGACGGGGGCCCACAAAGAAATATTTTTCCTTCCACCCATGGATGGAGGAAGGATTTTGGGAGATCGGAGGGAGCTTCTTCACTTCCCTCTGACTGAAGTACTACCAACTGCTCACAGAGTTCGTTTCAATCAAACTACTAAACTTGAACAACAATAGGAACAAGTTCATAGTTGGGGTCCCGCTAAGACGGGGGATGAAGATGATAAAGGCTTAGATACACCTCCACCCGTTCGAAGTCAGTTTGTCGGGGGCAATGCGATACACCCTCAGAATGTCGACTACTAGGGGGTAAAGGGGGAATCGGAGGTCGGACTTCAAGGCGTGCTTGTACATGCAGATCTCAGAAGGGAGTAGTGTGCAAGCCCTTTCTCTAAGCACAGGAGGTCGAACCATGACATCCGTTATGGGAGTTTCAAGTTGATAAGCCATGTAGATTTGGGACAGGGCTGATTCAAAAGTGACCCTAGTGGGTATCTGTAAGGCCGGGAGTTTGTCCAAAGGAGGAATATTTGGTCGACCATTTCTCTTACGAGTGACCTTCCGAGCAGAGGTACCGACTGGTCAGCTCCGCTCAGCAGCCTTAAAGGAATCCTATTCAGGACCCTTTTCAAAAGTGTGTTCGAAGGCCAAGGGGATGACCTCAAAAGATTTGGGACACTTGACAGCCCTATATCCCTCCAACTCAGTGGCATCCTAGTCGAATTCCATACTAGCGGAATCTCGGGGTTTCATCTTCCTATGGGGATATGGGAATTCTTCTGGGTGGACAATATTTTGGCGAAAGAACCAGAAGACCTCTGCGAGGTGGAAGTCTTGTACTGGGCCATGGGTACTCTTTTACTCACTCTACCTCTCACTAAAGGGTTGATACTATTAAAAAAGGAGGAGGAAGAATGTAAAAGCATATAAAAAGAAGGAAAAAGTGAATGTAAGCCCCGTATCATACTAACTTGGTCTTACCATCTTGTATCAGATCTTCCTATCATGGTCGGACCAAGAGGACCAAGTGCATGAAGAAACCACAAGGCTAGGTATGTAATTCGAACCATAAATCATCTAATTGAGACGTGTGGTCGCATACCTAAACAGGTGTAGTCGATCACACCTCAAAATGGTAAGACCACAGGAGTCTGAAACGTGTGGTCGTAGATTTGGGATGTATGGTAGACTGATCCTGCGACCCCACGTGCGACCACACGATGTCAAACTGACTCTGTGATTAGGAAACCTTCCTAATTTGAAGGGGGTTCTTTCCTAATCAAAGTAGGACTCTATATGGAGGGGTTTTTTTTTCTATATATAGAACATCCCTTAGCCTCTTTCATTCTTTTAGAACTCAAACTGAAAGAGAGAGAAAGAGAAGAGGAGGAAGAGAAGGAGAATTGAAGAGGAAGACTAAGAGAAGGAATTTCAGAGAGAGCTCTGATTCTTCAGTAAGTTTAAGGCATGAAAACATTCCCTACCTTAGTTAAATGCCTAGAATAGATCATGGAGGAAGTATTGATTCAAAGTAGGATCTCAACCATGAGACCCATAGACGAAAACTCAAAGGAAAATCATGAAGAGTAGGTTAGAGTAGATGATTGTGAAATATACTAAATTAAGGCCATAGATCAATCGTAGGAAGGATCCTAATGATAGTTCAAGGAATTAAATCATGAAGGGATTAGACTGAGAATGAAAGTCGACTAAACACTCGTGTAGTCACAGCTATGGTTGACCACACGAGGCACATGTGTCGACCACACTCCCTCTGGAAGTTTCTAGGGAGGGTATGGTCGCATGTGTGTGGTCGCATGATATGAGACCACATGTATCGACCACACACCCTGTGGTCACAGAAACTGAGACCAAAGGTGCAACCACACCTACAACCACTAAGCTTTTGGAGGTCTGATTGATTCCAGATGGGACATTTAAATATTTTAATTAATGAATATGAACTCTAACTTAGAATCCATAAATATATTAGGTTTCCAAGTGGTTCAAAAGTGATTTACAAAGCTTAGAAGAGGAACAACTAACGATCAAAGGTGAGGGAACAAGACCTAAACTAAATGGTTAATAATAAATTATTTACGTTATTGAGTCCGATGCCATGATTGATTCTATGCTTGTATGCTTGTAATGTGCATCTCACATGTCATCCAATATTCTTGCTATTAATGATCATGCATATTTAATTATGTTTATTTATAACATGATGATGATGATGATGCTAAGAATAGGCATGTGAATGTATGTGTATGGTTGGTGTGCTGGGCTACTAGAGCATCAGGGGGAGGACATGGCATGGTGGTCTTCGACCTCGTCACCAGACTCTAGCTCTATCCCTACTCAAGTGTTGCCCACTAATATCATCATATCGTCATTACTTTAGTAGAACTATTACGTCGTCGGGCATCAGGGGAGGTAGTCTCAAACCGTATGGTCTCTGACTCTATCTGTAAGACCTGTATCGAACTAACCAGTCTTCCACCTAGTACCAGGTCTACCTATCATGGCCGAGCCAAGTGGACCAAGTGCGTGAAGAAACCACAAGACTAGGTACGAAATTTAACTCAAAAATAGTCAAATATGAGTGTGTGGTCGCATGCCTAAACAGGTGTGACCGACCCCACCTCAAAAGAGTCCAACCCATCACTTTTGGCCATGGGGTCGGATGTTTTAAAAATGTAGGGTCGACGGATTCTGTGACCTTACATCCGACCCTACGGAAACAGTCAAAAACCAAATTAAAAACCTTCCTAATTCGATTAGGGGTCTTTCCTAAACTCATTGGGGCTTATTATGGAGGGTTTTCCTCTATAAATAGGACATCCCTTAGCCTCTTTCATCCTTTTGGAACCCTAATTGAAAGTGAGAGAAAGAGAAGAGAAGGAAGAGAAGGAAAATTAAAGGAGAAGACCAAGGAAGAAGAAAGTTCAGAGAAAACTCTGAATCTCAGCAAACCTAAGGTATGAACCTAATTCCCTACATGAATTAAGAGCCTAGGATAGTTTATGAAGAAGAGAGGATTAGGAGAAACCCAAATCATCTACCCATGGACAAATTCCAAGGGAATCCATGGAGGAAATCATTGTGGATAATAGATAGTGTGTAAAAATTGTAGTTTTGAGCCATAGAACAATCATAGGAAAGACTATGAAGATAAGCCAAAGGATTCGAACATGAAAGAATGGACTTAAGAGTGAAAGGTCAACCATAACACGTGTGGTCGCACATAGGGTCGCATGATATTTGACCCCACGAGACCCACATGTTCGACCCCACCTACGACCCTACACCCTGTGGTCATAGAAACTGAGACCCCAGGTGCTACCCCACCTGCGACCCCTCAGCTTCTGTTAGTCTAAACTTAAGGGAATAAATTCTAATTAAAATCTATCAACTTGATTAGGTCTTTTAGTGATTTAAAAGTGATTCATAAAGCTTGGACGAGGATCTACGATCAATCAAAGGTGAGGGAACAAGACCTAAACTAATTGGTTAATAATAAACTATTTTTGTTTATTGAGTCCAATGCCATGAATGATTCTATGCTTTTATGCATGTATTGTGCATTTCACATGTCATCCAATATTCTTGCAATTAATGTTCATGCATATTTAATTTTGTTTATTTATAACATGACGATGATGATGATGCTAGGAATAGGCATGTGAATGTATGTGTGTGGTTAGTGTATTTGATGCGAGTGGAGCATCAGGGGGAGGACGTGACACTATGGTTCATCCTGGTCAGCAGACTCTAGCTCTATCTCTACTCAAGTCTTGTCCACTAACATCGTCGTATCGCCATTACTTTAGCAAAACTATTACGTCGTAGGGCATCAGGGGAGGTGGTCTCGAATCGCGTAGTCTCTAACTCTGTCAGGGGGCCTTAGCTCTATCTCTATGGACATATTGAGGGATGCTGGGGTGAGGCCTTGGATACACTATTTGACATTAGGATTGGTTAGTTGCGAGCCCAGTTTGTAAGCCCTCGCTAATAGGGGATTACGTGTTGGTATGGATAAGGCATCAGGGGAAGTGTGATGCGGTGCGGTCCTAAGCACTTTAGCTCTATCCCTATTCCATGGTGGGTGCATGTGGGACGGCAATGGTATTTGATCCATTGGGTGGCTTCACACACTCATGTATAGAGGTGCGGCGGCCACCTATCCTTTCTATTGCACATTGCAAACTTATGAACTAGATCAAAGATATGAATTGAATGCATGCATATGTTTGTTGCATTGTTTTGTTTGAAACCATGATGTGTGCTCACCCTTTCGACGTCGAATATTTTTAGTTGATGACGCAGGTACTACTGTAGAAGACTATATGAATGCTCCAATGTATGGACATACTGCGACAATGGATGCAGAAGTATGATGGAGTCGCATGATTCGTCGTACGAGTGCAACTCATGCGTCTTTGATTAGATTTATTTATTGGATTATTAAGGATATGTAATTGATTAATTTATTTTATTTTATGTCTTAGTCTATTGAAGATAATTAGATAATTTATTTATGTTACCACTATTAGACTCTCAGTTCATTAAGTATTAAAGACTTCCATTATTGTGTATTTATTCTGATTATGGTTGTGGATGTGTATGGTTTAAGCAAAAAGGACATAGGCTATTCGAGATCTTGGTTGAACCGTTGGATCATAGACGGTTCATCACACCATTCTGGTTGGTACAAAATTGGGGTGTGACAACTTGGTATCATAACTCTCGGGCCCTGTCTATTAAACAAATATACTTCCACAAAAAGTTCATGAACTGAGTTAGGATAAAATTTAAAAGCTGTAATAATAACACACTATAAGCATCTGTGTTCTATGAGACAAAATTAAGAAAGAGAATAATGTACTATTAAGATGAAAAATAAGTTTCATATACACATCGAATAAAAGCAACGTATATACATATCCAAATCAAAGTACAGTCCATAATCCGGACAATTACTATTTAGTACAAGGAAAAACAAAAAGAAAATGTGCATCACAAAGCTGGAGGTGCTGTAGGAGGAGGTGCCCTGCGATCTCTATCGTAATCCTCAGCATACACTCTAGTCAGCCAGGCTACCAGAGTCTGGGTCACCTGGAGACTAGCTGTCAGGTCGGTCATCTACTGATCAGACGCGTGCTGGGCATCTAGAAGCTCTCCTACTCTCCAATCTGTCACGTGCTGAGCCTCTCTAATCTCACGCAGTAGCTCCATCACATCATCAGATGGTGGGTGCGAAGGACCAGCTACATGGGAAGGAACCCGAGATGGGCCAGCCCCAGTAGAATGCGGTGGTGATGGAGGAGGTATGGCGCCTACATCCATATACATACGATCATCATCCTCAGCATCACCCCCATGGACTCTTGCTGCTGCTGCTGCCGCCTCGACGTCTGCCATCTCTACCCGGGTACGGGGACACACCAGATCTTTCCTCTCACCGTTACTGACCTGCGCATCTCGCATCCCCATCCTACAAATGGCCTCCCAGTCCAGGTCAGAAGAGAAAGTATCCTTATGAATCCTTTCATCCAATAAGTCGACGTGTAGGCGTGTGAGCAGAGTAGTGATCAGACGTCCATAGGGCAGGTTGCCTATATGACCAGGCATTGTAGCACGGATCATCGTCTGTATAATAATGTATGAAAGGCAGACCGGCTGCCTAGTGCAAATGCAATACAAGGCATACTGGGTCAACTGAGAAATCCTATCATAATGGCCACTCTGGGGAATCAGGTTGTGCTGAATGATCTTGCAGTACACCCAAGGCTCTGGCCGTAAGTTGATTGCCTTCATCTCCCAGCGATCACCTCTAAGAAGCTGGCTATCAATCTCAGCATGCATCATCAAGGATAGGAACTGAGGTTCCTTAGGAGCACAGTACACCAAGGGGCCGTCATTTGATATGCCCAGGAGATCAACCAACTGCTGGCAGTTTAAGAAAACTTCCACCCCTTTCACATAGCTGGTGATCTTGAGCTCCCTACCCCAGTCTGTATCATTGCGATCACCCACTACCTGGAGGTTGCAATAAAACTGCTTCACCAAATCAGGATAGGTACAAGCCTCATATGTGATCATGGGAAGCCAACCCATGTCACCGAAGGCACCCTCTACGTTAAACAAGGCTAGACTAGCCAAGTTTACACAGCGACCCCCTTCCACCTTCTTATGCTCATAACGAGCATACTGAGCCTCGACCTCATTAGAGCGGAAACGAATGGGATCATGAGCTCTATAAATCTTAGTACGAGCCATGTTATCTGCAAAGACACAGAAAAATAAACAAGATATTAGATATGGTGAAAAACTCAAAATTTCAGCATTATAATTGCATGATTTGGCCAAAAGCCTCACTTTTCACCCAAACAGCTGGGCAAGAGGACTTACATATGTTCCAAACAATCCTGCAAAGCTCATACAGTTGGAAATTTAAACTAAGAAGATCGAATTTGAAGAAATTTCAACAAATTTGAAAAATCCCAAAAATTAGGTCAAAAGAGGAAAATTTCAAGTTTCTCAAAAACCAACCAATGAAATTCAAATTTTCTTGAGGGCCTTCGTCCATTGGGTGGCCAATAGCAAAAGCCCCCAGTAAAAATCAAATTTTTACGGTTAGAAAAATTTTAATTTGAAGAAAATGCTATAAATGGAGAAAAACCTAGTTTTGAAAATTTAAAAATGAGAAACAGTAGAGAGCATACTTGAAGGAAAGGAACGGAAGTCGTGAATGGAAGAAATAATCACCAAACACTAGGGGTCGATATTGTAGCAACTCAAGGGAAGCAATTTGAGTTGGAGGAAAGAAGAAAGAGTAAGAAATGACTCCAAAATCCGGTTTAAAAACCTAATTTTGGGTCGTGCGGTAGCAGAATTCGATAAAATGTGCGACCCTACGACCGACCCTACCATCGACCCTAGGCTCTCGGTGATCTGACAGACATCATGTGGTTGGACCTAGGGTCGGACATATACCGACCCTACGATTGACCCTAGGCTCTTGGTGAGCTGATAGGGTTTTGTGAGGTCGCATACCCTGGGGTCGAACATAGAGCGACCCTACCATCGACCCTACAATGGAAAATACAGTATTTTGACTGAATGACTTGGAAAGTTGGAATTTTACATTGATTAGTTGGATTTTGACATGGAATGACTTATATTGATTGCCTCACATGTTCTTTGATTATTTTTCAGACACTACCACCACCAGAACAGGAAATGGCTGGGCGAAGAGTAACTAGGCGAGGCCGTAACCCAATTCCACCACTACCACCTGTGGAGGAAGACAGCCATGAAAATCCTGAAGTACAGAGAATCAGAATATGACAACATCAGGAGCTAATGGCCAGGCAAATCCTACAAACTTGCCAGCCCCACCTATGGATTTGGCTACAGCAGTAATGAACCTGGCACAACAGCTGCAACAAATACAGCAGGTGCAAGCCAATATGCAAGCTGCTATAGGAATGGTTTTTCCAGCTGCACATACTACACCTATGCCAGTCGGACAAGCTAGCACAGTACCAGGGGATAGCAACACGGTACCCCAAGTGTCTTAAACACCAGTTGTGCAAATTCCAGTACAGAACCCTGAGGTAGCCTAAGGTAGCTATCAGTATCAACCATCTATGTACGGGGCCTATGCTCAGTATCAGTTGGACCACTCTCGACTGATCAAGCGCTTCCTGAAAATGAAACCTAAAGAATATAGTGGCAAGCCAACAGATCCTTTTTGGCCAGCTCATTAGATTGACGAGATGGAAAGAAATTTTTTGATGATGACAGTTAATGAGGAAGAAAAAGTGTTGTGCGCCACATTTATGCTGAAGGGCGATGCACACCACTGGTGGAAGTCTACCCGGACATATCTACTAACAAAACATGCCCAATTGACCTGGGCTATCTATAAAGAGGCATTCTTTGAGAAATAATTTTTCAGAAGTTTTAGAGATGTGATGGAGAGAGAGTTCCTGAGTTTATATCAGGCACAGATGATTGTGGATACATACAAACAGCGTTATAAAGAGTTGTTTTTCATTGCACCCTCTAGCATGCAAGAGGAAAATACTAAGACCCGAAGGTTCATCATGGGACTTAGGGGAAGCATTCGTGAGCATGTTCTGGGACTAGAAATGAAAGTTTACAATGAAGCAGTACAGATTGCTCGAGTGATAGATTCGAGCCAGAAGGAGAGCTACTTTGCTTAGAATAGAGGTATCAAAAGGCCTAAAGAAAATTCATACAACGGAGGGAACACAAAGATATTTAAACCCTTCCATACTCAAGGCTTTAATGCTGCAGCCAAGACTACTCCAACAGCCCAACAGCCACAAAAGCAAAATAATGAAGGAGTAAAATGCTTTAACTGTAACCAAATAGGACATTATTCAAGGGAGTGTCCTAAGCCCAGGAAGCAGCTACAGCAAGGAAATATTTATGCAGTTACATCTGAGGATGCTGCCGCATCGCCTGATGTGGTCATAGGTATGACCTGAACCTTTCATTTTGTATTACCTTATGTGAGCATGTAAACTAAATTAAAACAAATCACAGGTATCATACCTATTAATGGCATACCCGCCAGAGTGCTCTTTAATTCTGGAGCTACTCATTCTTTTATAACTGTGTCATTTGGAAAGAAGCTAAATCTACCCCTCAGATTTTTAGACTACAAATTGTTTGTACGATCACTTAATGGGATTAGAAGTGGAACTAAAAAAAGGTTATGGACCATGTCCAGTTCTTATCGGTGAGAATATTTTGGATGCAACCCTGATTCAACTCGAAATGGCAGACTTTGATGTTATCTTAGGAATGGATGGGTTAGCTCGGCATTCTGTAAACCTATTATGTGCAGAAAAGAAGCTGACATTTAAAGACAAGGAAGGAGCAGAGTTTAGTTTTGCGGGAATAAAACTTTCTCGTAAATGAAAACTCATCCTCTCTGCATTAAAGGCTAGAAAATGCCTCGAGAAAGGAGGAGTTGGATATCTAGTATCCGTGGTTGATCTCACCAAGGAAGTACCACGAATGGAGGATATTGATGTTGTGCGTGACTTTTCAGATGTATTTCCTGAGGAACTACCAGGACTACCATCCGATCGAGCGACAGAGTTCGTTATAGACCTTATACCCGGAGCCGCGCCAGTATCTAAAGCACCCTATCGAATGGTTCCAACTGAACTTAAGGAATTAAAGGTACAGTTACAGAAATTACTGGACAAGGGTTATATCAGACCTAACATATCACCATGGGGAGCGCTAGTATTGTTTGTAAAGAAGAAGGACGGTAGCGTTCGATTGTGTATAGACTATCGGGAATTGAATAAGCTTATAATCAAGAATCGGTACCCATTGCCTCGGATCGATGACTTATTCGATCAGTTGCAAGGTGCCAAGGTGTTCTCTTGATCTTCGGTCAGGATACCATCAGTTGAAGATTAAGGAAGGTGATATTCCAAAGACAGCATTCAGAACAAGACACGGACATTATGAATTTTTAGTCATGTCTTTTGGATTGACTAACGCACCCATAACTTTTTTGGAACTCATGAATCAGGTAATCCATGATATGTTGGATACGTCAGTCATTATGTTTATTGATGATATATTGGTCTACTCCAAGGACAAGGAAACTCATGTCATGAATCTAAGAGCCGCTCTGCAGCAACTGAGAAAGAGAAGCTTTACGCCAAATTTACAAAATGTGAGTTTTGGCTAAATGAGGTCGCTTTCTTAGGCCATGTTGTATCCATTAAAGGAATTAAAGTGGATCCTAGGAAGATTGAAGCCATTGTGAAGTGGGAAGCATCTAAGAGTGTCGCAAAAATTAGAAGTTTCCTAGGTCTATTATCGATGATTCGTGAAAGACTATTCCAGAATTACCGTACCTCTCACCAGTTTGACTAAGAAAGGAGAAAAGTTTGTTTGGACCGACAAATGTGAGAAAAATTTCCAAACATTAAAGGCTAGATTGATATTTGCTCTCATCTTGACTATTCCTAATCTAGGACAACCATTTAACTTATACACTGATGCATTTGGATTGGGTTTAGGATGTGTACTTATGCAAGGAGAACAAGTAGTTGCGTATGCCTCAAGACAACTGAAGACACATAAGAAGAACTATCCCACTCATGACTTGGAATTAGCGGCAGTAGTACATGCTGTCAAGATATGGAGACATTATTTGTATGGAGAGAAATTTCAAATTAAATCAGATCATAAGAGTCTCACTTATCTTTTTAATCAGAAAGAATTGAACATGAGACAAAGAAGATGGCTGGAATTATTGAAGGATTATGATTGCGATATCCAGTATCATCCAGGAAAGGCTAATGTAGTTGCTGATGCGCTAAGCAGAAAAGCATTGATAAAATCTTAAGGAGAGGTTAACACGACTGCGGCAATGTGTGTTACAGGAAAAATATTCTATCATGGTAATGAGCAGTTCGTGATAGATGCATCGGGTTGATCAACCAACCAAAGTTTTATTCATCGGTTTTCAAATATGTTCGCAACATTAAAGATTGTACCTGATATAATTGATGAAGTAAAAGCCGCTCTTAAATCAGACCCTTATCTGAGAATGGTACAAGAAGACATCGAAAAAGGTAAAACTATTCCTGAGTTCACCTTGGACGAGAAAAAGATACTGAAGTAGAAAGAAAGAGTATGTGTTCCTAAAACAGAAAACTTGGACATTAGACACAGACTAATGAAGGAAGCTCACACCCCCGCTTATTCGGTACATTCTGGAAGTACAAAGATGTATCATGATTTGAAGAAATTATATTGGTGGAGAGGAATGAAACCAGATGTAGTTAAATTTGTGTCACAATGCCTAAATTATCAGAGGATAAAAGCTGAATGGCAAAGACCTGTAGGATTATTTCAGCCACTGCCAGAACCAGCATGGAAATGGGACTGCATCACTATGGACTTCGTCACTGGGTTACCATTGACTCCTCGAGTAGTTGACGCGGTCTGGGTGATTGTAGATCGTCTGACTAAGACAGCTCGTTTTATAGCTATATGACCATAGTATACCCTGGAGAGGTTAGCCAAGCTATATGTGGATAACATTGTCAGATTACATGGTGTACCTGAAAGCATTGTGTCCGATAGAGACTCACGCTTTACTTCAAAGTTTTGGAAAGGATTGCAGAAGGCTATGGGTACAACGTTGAAGTTCAGTAGTGCATTCCATCCTCAGACAGACGGACAGTAGGAGCATACCATTCAGATTTTAGAAGACATGCTTTGAGCCTGTGTTATTGATTTTAAAGGCTCATGGGACGAGAAACTACCCTTGATCGAGTTCGCCTATAACAACAGCTATCAGACTACTATATAGATGTCACCTTATGAAGCACTGTATGGGAGGAAGTGTCGAACTCCTCTGTTCTGGAATGAAGTTGGAGAACGTAGCATCATTGGACCAGAATTTATTAAAGAGACTTTTCGAGTAGTCGATATTATCAAGGAAAGAGTTAGAACAGCTCAAAATCGTCAGAAACAGTATCCAGATACTCGATGCAGAGACCTTGAATTTTTGTAGGTGATAAGGTATTCTTGAAAGTATCACCTATGCGAGGTTTAAAACGATTTGGACAGAAAGGGAAGCTAAGTCCGAGATATGTCGGGCCATATGAGATTCTAGCTAAATGTGGAAAAGTAGCTTATCAGTTAGCACTACCACCATCTATGTCAAGTATGCATGATGTATTTCATATCTCATTATTAAAGAAGTATGTCAGAGATCCAACGCACATTTTTACAATGGATCCACCAGATCTAACTGATGATTTGACATTTGAAGTAGCACCAACTGAAATCACCAGTCGAAACGTTCAACGTCTATGCAATCGTGACATTTATTATGTTAAGGTCACCTGGAGGAGCCGAGATATGGAAGAGATCACATGGGAAGAAGAAAATGCTATGCAGAAGTAATATCCTTACCTTTTCGACTCATAAGGTATGTACAAATTTCGAGGACAAAATTTTTAATAAGAAGGGGGGAGTTGTAAGACCCGTATGGAACTAATCGGTCTTACCAACTTGTACCAGGTCTACCTATCATGGTCGAGCCAAGTAGACCAAGTACATGAAGAAACCACAAGACCAGGTATGAAATTTAACTAAAAAATAGTCAAATATGAGTGTGTGGTCGCATGCCTAAACAGGTCTGACCGACCCCACCTCAAAAGAGTCCAACCCATGACTTTTGGTCATGGGGTCGGATGTTTTAAAAATGTAGGGACGATGGATTCTGCGACCCTACATCTGACCCTACAGAAATAGTCAGAAACCTAAATTAAGAAACCTTCCTAATTCGAAGGGGGTCTTTCCTAAACTCATTGGGGCTTATTATGGAGGATTTTCCTCTATAAATAAGACATCCCTTAGCCTCTTTCATCTTTTTAGAACCCTAATTGAAAGTGAGAGAAAGAGAAGAGAAGGAAGAAAAGGAAAATTGAATGAGAAGACCAAGGAAGAGGAAAGTTCAGAGAAAACTCTGAATCTCAGCAAACCTAAGGTATGAACCTAATTCCCTACAAGAATTAAGAGCCTAGGATAGTTTATAAAGAAGAGAAGATTAGGAGAAACCCAAATCATCCATCCATGGACAAATTCCAAGGGAATCCATGGAGAAAATCATTGTGTACAATAGATAGTGTGTAAAAATTATAGTTTTAAGCCATAGAACAACCATAGGAAAGACTATGAAGATAAGCCAAAGGATTCGAACATGAAGGAATGGACTTAAGAGTGAAAGGTCGACCATAACACGTGTGGTCGCACGTAGGGTCGCATGATATTCAACCCCACGAGACCCACATGTTCGACCACATGCCCTCGGAAAGATTCCAGGGAGGGTGTGGTCGCACGTAGGGTCGAAGTATGTCTAACCCCACCTGCGACGCTACACCCTATGGTCGCAGAAACTGAGACCCCAGGTGCTACCCCACCTGCGACCCCTCAACTTTTGTTAGTTTACACTTAAGGGAATTAATTCTAATTAAAATCTATCAACTTGATTAGGTTTTTCAGTGATTTAAAAGTGATTCATAAAGCTTGGACGAGGATCTACGATCAATCAAAGGTGAGGGAACAAGACCAAAACTAATTGATTAATAATAAACTTTTTTTTTATTGAGTCCAATGCCATGAATGATTCTATGCTTGTATGCGTGTATTGTGCATTTCACATGTCATCCAATATTTCTGCTATTAATTTTCATGCATATTTAATTCTGTTTATTTATAACATGATGATGATGATGATGCTAGGAATAGGCATATGAATGTATGTGTATGGTTAGTGTATTTGATGCGAGTAGAGCATCAGGGGAAAGACGTTACACTGTAGTTCATCCTACTCACCAGACTCTAGCTCTATCTCTACTCAAGTCTTGTCCACTAACATCGTCGTATCGCCATTACTTTAGCAGAACTATTACGTCGTAGGGCATCAGGGGAGGTGGTCTCAGACCGTGTAGTCTCTGACTCTGCCAGGGGGCCTTAGCTCTATCTCTATGGACCTATTGAGGGATGCTGAGGTGAGACCTTGGATACACTGTTTGACATTAGGATTGGTTAGTTGCGAGTCCAGTTTGCAAGCCCTCGCCAATAGGAGCTTACGTGTTGATATAGGTAGGGCATCAGGGGAAGTGTGATGCGGTATGGTCCTAAGCACTTTAGCTCTATCCCTATTCCATGGTGTGTGCATGTGGGATGGCAATGATGTTTGATCCATTAGAGGCTTTGCATACTCGTGTATAGAGGTGCGGCGGCCACCTATCCTTTCTATTGCACACTGCAAACTTATGACCAGACCAAAGATATGAATTGAATGCATGCATATGTTTGTTGCATTGTTTTGTTTGCTCACTGAGTCATGATGTGTGCTCACCCTTTTGACGTCAAATATTTTTAGTTGATGATGCAGGTACTACTGTAGAAGACTATATGAATGCTCCGATGTATAGACATGCTGCGGCGATGGATGCAGAGGTTATATTAGAGTCGCATGATTCGTCGTGCGAGTGCAACTCATGCGTCTTTGATTAGATTTATTTATTGGATTATTAAGGATACGTAGTTGCTTAATTTATTTTATTTTATGTCTTAGTCTATTGAAGATAATTGGATAATTTATTTATGTTATCACTGTTAGACTCTGAGTTCATTAAGTATTAAAGACTTCTGCTATTGTGTATTTATTCTGATTATGGTTATGGATGTGTATGGTTTAAGCAAAAAAGACACAGCCTATTCGAGATCCTGGTTGAACCGTTGGATCATAGATGGTTCATCATACCATTCTGGTTGGTACAGAATTGGGGTGTGACACTATCAGGGGGGCCTTAGCTCTATCTCTATGGATGTATTGAGGGATGCTGGGATAAGGCCTTGGATACGCGGTATGACATTAGGATTGGTTAATTGCGAGCCCAGTTTGCAAGCCCTCGCTAATAGGGGCTTACATGTTTGTATGGGTAGGGCATCAGGGGAAGTGTTGGCGGTGTTTGATCCAGACAGTTTACCTCTATCTCTATTCCATGGTGGGTGCATGTGGGACAGCAATGGTGTTTGATCCATTGGGCAGATTCACACACTCGTGTATAGAGGTGCGGCGGCCACCAAACCTTTCTATAGCTCATTGTAAACTTATAAACCAAACCAAAGATATGAATTGAATGCATGTATATGCTTGTTGCATTGTTTCGTTTACTTACTGAGACCTGATGTGTGCTCACCCTTTCGACGTCGAATATTTTTAGTTGATGATGCAGGTCCTACTGTTGAAGAATATATGAATGCGCCGACGTATGGACACATTGTTGCGATGGACGTAGAAGCTGAAGAAGATGCACATGATTCATCGTGCAAGTGTAACTCATGTGTTTTTTATTAGCATAATTATTTAGTTATTGGAACATGTAATTGATTATTTTATTTTATTTTATGTCTTGAGGTATATTGGAGATAATTTGATTCTTAATTATGCGATCACTGTTAGATACTCAGTTTATTAATATTAAAGACTTTCGCTATCATTTATTTACTTTGAATTTGCTTCTGGGATGTATCTGATTTAATCGAATGGGCACGACCTATACGAGATCCTGGTTGAACCGTTGTGTAAGACCTGTACTCCACTAACTTGGTCTAACCTTGTCGTGCTAAGTCTTCCCATCATTTATGGACCAAGTGGACCAAGCGTGTGAAGATAGATCACAAACTAGGTATGAGAATCACGTTAAAAACACTAAAAACATACCTAAGGTTGCATGTCTGGGTAGGTATGGTCGACTATAAGGAAGGGAACTAAAAATCTCAAATCCAGAACCCCACGGTCGATGATCTCGACCCTACGGTCAACGATTTATGCGATCATGTGATCGCTGTGAGAACCCAGATCAGACTCCGAGTTTTGAAAACTTTCCTAAACTAAGGGATTGCTTTCCTAATTGAAAGAGGACTCTATATGGAGAGTTTTCCTCTATATAAAGGACGTCCCTCAGCCCTTTTTCACTCTTTTAGAACATTAGTAAACCCTAGAGAAAGAGAAGGAAGAGAAGGAGAAGAAGAAAAAGATAAGGAGAAGAGTTTACTGAGAAGAGATTGGCTCTCTATCATAGGCAAAGGTATGAAACGAATCTCTGAAGATCTAAACTCTAAGGAATAAGACTTCTATGGAAGATAGACAATATCAACCTATTATGATCTATGTGATTTCCTTGAAAAAATCACATAGAGAACCTTGATGAATGAATTTGATGATTAGGGTTGATAAGAAATTACTAATGATGGTCATGGATGACCTTAGAATAAACCCCATTGAATAATGAGAATTGACCCGGAAGAACTCGAATTTCATGTGATCGCGACCAAAATCTCAAAGTCACAGCTACGGTCAACCATAGCATGCCGGATGACCGGAGGATCGACCATAGGCATTCGGGAAGATTTCATAAATCGTATGGTCGCAGCTACAGTCGCACCATAAGCGACCGTAGGGTATCGACCGTAGACAGTAAGATCGATACAGTATGAGACTATAGGACTAATCAAACACATATCAGTGCTCTGTTTCTATTTTTGACTACTGTAGCATGTCACATATGAACCCTATGTGAGGACAATGGAAAATCGATGATCCTCCTCGGGATGGAAATGTGTATCCTGTATCGATGAAGATCGATTTGTTCTGTTGGAGTCGCCACCTAGATTAAGGTCTAGGACCTCTAAAAAATGTAGCCTCAACCTAAGGTAAGACTTCTATTGACTCGTGACCCAATGTATCGTTCTTTGGTCTGCAATGATCGGGTGTATTCGAGGTGACGGTTATGGGAAGGTGTTAGGCACCCAAACCGCCCGATCAATATCGGCCTCCTAAAATTTTCTTAAATTCTAATTTTGACTGTGCTTGGTCAACTGGATGACTAGGGTTCAATGGGGGATGTCCTAAACCAAGTTGCTAAGTTGTTCTAATCTAGGGTTCAGCCAATCATGTTTTAAAGTAAATAAACAAGTAAATGTAATGTACAATATTATACAGTGAACCGAACCAAAGATTTGGTTTGGACTGAATCTGAGATGTGTAAGACATCTCAAACTGCCTATGTATTCCAATCCTGGAAATCAAGTCCAAAAACGTAGTTCGAAAGGATTGTGTGATTAAAGATTATGGAAGTGATTTATGCATTTTCTTCAATTAGATTATTTGTTGTAAGTTGAAGTTTATGCTGGATGTATGGTTGATGGGTAGCTTTGTACCGTATTTGGGATTCCCAAATTGCCTACGTATTCTAGGGTTTGCCCTAGAAATCGGGTACGACGTAGTTTGAAATTTTATGAGAGTCGGATTTGGAATGTGTACCAAAATCCTTCCATTTTTTGTCAATAGGATCTAGGGATGAGACCTAAATTCCTATCATTTTTATTTGGGATGTGTACCAAATTATTTCCATTTTTGTCAATAGGATCTAGGGATGAGACCTAAATTCCTACCATTTTTATTTGGGATGTGTACCAAATTATTTCCATTTTTGTCAATAAGATCTAGGGATGAGACCTAAATTCCTATCATTTTTATTTGGGATCTGTACCAAATTCTTTCTATTTTTGTCAATAGGATCTAGGGATAAGACCTAAATTCCTACCATTTTTATTTGGGATTTGTATCAAATTCTTTCTATTTTTCTTAATAGGAGCTAGGGATGAGACCTAAATTCCTACCATTTTTATTGTTTCCATTTTTTTAGGGTTTCACTTTCCCTAATTATTATTTTCTTTCCATTTTTAGGGTTTTCTACCCTAATTGCCATTTTTTATTCTTAGGGTTTTCTACCCTAATTGCTATTTTTCCATTTTTTCTCTTTCCAAGACAAATATAGTAGGTGAAAGCATTTCAAATGGCAGTGATAGTATTCCAAATATATCAATCCAAAAATGGCAGTAAGCATCCAATATAGCATGTGAGCATGTGTAGTAGACAAATATAGCATGTTAGAAGCATATTCAAATTTAACAACAAATCAATCAAAGATGGCAAGTGAGCATGTAAATCAATACAAACATGGTAAGTGCGCAATCCAAAAATAGAAGCATCCAAAGATAACATGTGAAAGCATTCCAAGTATGGCATGTGAGCAATGTAAGCATCAAATATGACAATTATGTGGCATCCAAACATGTCAGTGAGCATCTAAAACACTCATGATGCAAAATTCAACGGTATAAATCACTCTTGATGGTAATTTAGTCGTTCAAAATCATTTAATCACTTCTGATAGCAATCCAATGGTTCAGATCGCTCAAGACAATAATCTAATGATTCAAAAAATCATTTAAATAACTTCTGATAGCCATCAAATGGTTCAGATCACTCAAGACAATAATCTAACCATTCAAAAATCATTTAAATCACTTGTGATAGCCATCCAATGGTTCAGATCACTCAAGATAATAATTTAACCATCCAAAAATCATTTAAATCACTTCTGATAGCCATCCAATGGTTCAGATCACTCAAGACAATAATCTAACCATTCAAAAATCATTTAAATCACTTCTGATAGCAATCCAATGGTTCAGATCACTCAAGACAATAATCTAATGATTCAGATTCATTTAAAATCAATCACGATAAAAATCCAACGGTCCAGATAGCTTAAAAACACCTATGATCAAGATCCAATGGTTTAAATCACTTGAAAACACATATGATCAAGATCTAATGGTTAAAAATCACTCAAAAACACAATCCAATCATTTAGATTCATTTAAAATCAATCCTGATAAAATCCAATGGTTCGGATCACTCAAAATCATAATCTAATGGTTCAAAATTAAATTTGACATCCAATGGTCCATATTCAAATTACCTTAAATTTCAAGTCAATGGGATCAAATTTCATATAAATTCCAAGCATGTGCTGGGATCAATTTCATAAAAATTAAAATCATGTGAACCAATTTTAATCACATTCAATTCAAAATATATGGAATCAATCACATGGTACAATTTAATCATTAAAATTACAAATCACATGGTCAGAATCTAAACTCATTAAAATTTCAAGTCCCACGGTCATGTGGGATGTTGTAGTGGTGTACAATAATGAAGGTGGATTTTAAGATTAGTGGAGAGTTGACAGAAAGTGGAATTAAAATGGGATGGGAGATGAAGGTATTCGGATTAGGTGGTAGCAAGGGGGTGTTGAATGGTGCAAGTGTTGGTGAATGGAGATGGTTGTTTGGCTAATGATGTACACATGTGTGGGATTGGAAAAAGGGATATGCAGGTGTTGCATGGGAAAGTGATCTGTAGGGGTTTTAAGATGGGTTTGTAACAAGTGGCTTGTTGGACTAGGGTGAATCAGGTAATGGAGTTATGTCGATGGTTTGGGCAATAAAGCCAAATGGATTCAAGTAAGCAGATTGGGTTTGGGATGATAAATGGATTAACAAAGGATTGACAGGTGGCATGGTGGTGTGGAAGATAGATTTGGATCTTGGGTTTTGCAGGAATAAGGGTATCAATGGAGACTACAACAGATTGGTCGATGATTGGGTAATGGTGATAAACAGAAAATAACAAAGGAGGGGGAGGGGCTTACCTCGAGTTGCAGGGAGTTCTCTCTCCCTCAGCTTTTTCTCTTCTCTTCCTCCTCTGTCCCACAGCTCTCTCTCTCCCCAAAACCAAAAAAATCCCCCCTTCTCTTCACGTCCCCTCACCTCTCTTTTATATTATTCTTCTTTCCTTCTTCTTCACCCAATCTTTTTCTCACTCTCAATCTTTCTCCCAATAGAAAAAATCCCTCTCTCTATCTCTCAATCTCTCTCTCAATTTCTCTCCCAATTTTCCCAAAATAGAAAAAAACTCTCTCTCTCTCTCTCTCACGTCAATCTCTCCTTTCCTTTTCTTCCTCTTCTTTCCTTCTTCTTCACTCAATCTCTCTCTCACTCTCAATCTTTCTCTCAATAGAAAAAAAAATCCCTCTCTCTATCTCTCACGTCTCTCTCACTCTCAATCCCTCCCTTTTTTTTTATTTCCTTTTTTCTCTTCTCTTTCTTTCCTTTTCTTCTCTTCGCTTCTTTCTTTCCTTTTCTTCTCTTTTCCTTTCTTTCCTTTTCTTCTCTTTTTCTTTCATTCCTTTTCTTCTCTTTTTCTCTTTCTTTCCTTTTCTTCTCTTCTCTTTTTTCTTTCCTTTTCTTCTCTTTTTCTCTTTCTTTCCTTTTCTTCTCTTTTTCTCTTTCTTTCCTTTTCTTCTCTTCTCTTTTTTCTTTCCTTTTCTTCTCTTTTTCTCTTTCTTTCCTTTTCTTCTCTTCTCTTTTTTTCTTCTTTTTCTTCTCTTTTTCTCTTTCTTTCCTTTTCTTCTCTTCTTCTCTTTCTTTCCTTTTCTCTTCTTCTCTCTCTCTTTCACGTTTTCTAGAAAGAAAACGTGAAAGTTCTTTCTTTTTTTTTTTTCCTTTTTTCTTTTGTTTCTTTCTCTTTCTTTTATTCTCTCCCTTTCTCTTATTCTCTCATATTCTCTCTTTTCTTTTTTTCCTCAATCTCTTTTGGATTTTATCATTTATATATAATAATATATATTATATACATATATACACATATATTTAATAACATATATATATATATATATATATATATATATATATATATATATATATATATATATATATATATATATATATATATATATATATATATATATATATATATATATATATATATATATACTATGCACATAGATGAACTGGTTCAAAATGGGTTGAGACTGACTTAGGTTGACTGAGTTAAACTGATATGGGTTGAGCTAGGTTGGACCAAAATTGGCTTGAACTGAGTTGAGTGGATTGATTGGAATTAACTGGGTTTTCTCTCCTTGTCATTTCATGGGTCATTTCCACTGTCATCCCGCATGAAATTTTCTGATGGCCTCTATTCCAAATTGTTTTTGCGTTCATTTTGTAGAACATTAAAAATGAGGAATATAGGAACTGGAATCACCTCATTTGAAAGTAAATTGGTCAACTTATGAATTTTTGAAGTTTAAGTGGACCAATTATCGATAATTTGGCTGACCATTCTGCATGAGATCCTTCGGAGGCTTCTACCGAAAATATTTTATGTTCATTTTGTAGAGCACTAAAAATGGAACATAATGAGACTGGAATCACCTGATTTGGATATGGGATGATCAAAATATGAATTTTTGAATATTAAATGACCATTTCCATATGTAATTTTGCATGGGACCCTCCGGAGACTTTTACCCAAGATTTTCCACGTCCACTTTGTAGGACATCACAAATGAAGAACAATGGCCTTGGAATCGTCTGAATCCGACGTAGAACGGAAAAGATATGAAGCTTTGAAGTTCTAACGATAATTTTGCATGAAAGCTTGCATGGGACCCACTGGTGACTTCTACCTGGGATTTTTTTACGTCCACTTTGTAGAACATCATGAATGAAGAATAATGGCCTTGGAATCATCTGAATCCGATGTCGATTGATAAAGATATGATGATTTGAAATTCAAACAA
Source organism: Protea cynaroides (assembly GCA_028583415.1). Classification (NCBI taxonomy): domain Eukaryota; kingdom Viridiplantae; phylum Streptophyta; class Magnoliopsida; order Proteales; family Proteaceae; genus Protea; species Protea cynaroides. Next base: position 85,060,610 of record CM053273.1, read on the forward strand.
TCCGACTTACGATAATTTGCATGAAGGCCCTTGGGATTATTTATAATAATTTCATAAACCTCCCTTGTACGTATCATCTGACTAAAATGATCATATCTTCTTCATTTGATGTCAGAATTGAGCAATTCTAGTCTCATTTCGAAGATAATTCTATGACCTATGCATCAATGCAAAATTATAACCCATGACCTTGCTGTGGACCCATTAAAAACTTCTTCAAATTCACAGACCCATTGAAAACTTCCTCAAATTCACAGTCAAAAGTCTAAACTTTTGATCATCTTTCTCCTTTTGTTGTCCACACGCCCGTAGGACTTTGTTTAGCTGGGATGGCAAAAATGAGGTACTTACACCCTACCTTAAATTCATATAACTTTTAGGTTGTTAAATCAATTCAAAGAGAATTTCAAGGCTTGAAATAACATCGAGAATTGCTAACACGTAAGGGAACAAGACCTAAACTAATTGGTTAATAACAAACTGTTTATTTTTATTGAGTCCAATGTCATGATTGATTTTATGCGTATATGCTTGTAATGTGCATCTCACATGTCATCCAATATTCCTACTATTATTGTTCATGCATATTTAATTATGTTTATTTATAACATGATGATGATGATGATGCTAGGAATAGGCATGTGAATGTATGTGTGTGGTTGGTGTGTTGGATGCGAGTGGAGCATCAGGGGGAGGACGTGGCATGGTGGTATTCGACCTCGTAACCAGACTCTAGCTCTATCTCTACTCAAGTCTTGTCCACTAACATCGTCGTATCACTATTACCTTAGCAGAACTATTACGTCGTAGGGCATCAGGGGAGGTGGTATCGGACCATGTGGTCTCTGACTCTACCGGGGAGCCTTAGCTCTATCTCTATGGACGTATTGAGATATGTTGGGATGAGGCCTTGGATATACTATTTGGCAGTAGGATTGGTTAGTTGCGATGTTTGTAGGCCCTCGCCAATATGACTTACGTGTTGGTATGGGTAGGGCATCAGGGGAAGTGTTGGCGGTGTTTGATCCAGACACTTTAGCTCTATCTCTATTCCATGGTGGGTGCATGTGGGACGAAAATGGTGTTTGATCCATTGGGCTGATTCACACACTTGTGTATAGAGGTGGCGGCCACCAAACCTTTCTATAGCACATTGCAAACTTAAAAACCAGACCAAAGATATGAATTAAATGCATGCATATGTTTATTGCATTGTTTTGTTTGCTCACTGAGCCATAATGTATGCTCACCCTTTCGTTGTCAAATATTTTTAGTTCGTGATGCAGGTCCTATGGTTGAAGAATATATGAATGCGCCGACCTATGGACACATTACTACGATGGATGCAGAAACTGAAGAAGATGCACATGATTCATCATGCGAGTGCACCAATGTGTTTTTGCTTAAGTTTAATTATAATTTGAACATGGATATGTAATTGATTATTTATTTTTATGTCTTGTGGTTTGGAGATAATTGAATTAAATACTTATTTATCACTGTTAGTCTCTCAGTTCATTATCTGTAAGACTTTCGCTTATTTGTTTATTACCTCTTATTATTAATGTGGAATGTGTGTGTGGTTTGATATGGTGGGTACTACATATGCGAGATCCTGGGTGAACCGTTGGTTTATTGACGATTCATCACACCATCCTGGTTAGACCAGAATTAGGGTGTGACAACTTGGTATCAGAGCATCTCAAGTTCTACCCATTGACCTAACTACTTCCACATGAGTCATGAACTGAGTTAGGATAAATTTTAAAAACTGTAATAAGAACACACCATAAGCACCTGTGTTGTATGAGACATAAACTAAGAAAAAGAATAATGCACATATATAAAGGAAAAACCAATTTTATATATATATGGAAATAAGACAAATGTACATCAAATCAAAGTACAGTCCACAATCCGGACAATTACTCTGTAGTATAAAAGGAAAAAGATATGAAGGGCAATCATGGAGCTGGAGGTGCTGGAGGAGGAGGTGCCTCACGATCTCTATCGTAGTCCTTAGCATATACTCTCACGAGCCAAGCCACCTGAGTCTGAGTCGCTCGAAGACTAGCTGCCAAATCCGCTACCTGCTGGCCTGTAGAGCGCTGGGCATCTAGAAGCTCTCCTACTCTCCCATCAGTCACACACTGAGCCTCTCTGATCTCACGTAACAGCCCCATCATGTCATCTAGAGGTGGGCATGAAGGGCCAGCTGAATGAGAATTCCTAGAAGGTCCAGCTCCAGTATAATGCTGTGGCGATGAAGGAGGGATGACATCCACATCCATGTAAATCCGATCATCATCCTCCTCATTACCACCATCATGTACCTCTGCTGCTGCTACTGCTGCCTCTACATCTGCTGTTGCTACCTGAGTGAGAGGATGTCTCATAGCATTCCTCTCATCATCACTGACCTATATCTCTCTTATGCCCATCCTACTGATGGCCTCCCAATCAAGGTCAGCTGAGAAGGTGTCCTCAACAATCCTTTCATCCACTAGGTCCACCTATAGACGAGTGAGCAAGGTGGAGATCAGCCGCCCATAGGGCAAGTTGCCTCTCGAGTTAGGCATTGTAGCTCGGTGTATAGTCTAGAGAATGATGTATGGGAGGCAGACATGCTGCCTAGTACAGATATAGTACAGCAGGTACTGAGTCAGCTGTGAGATCATCGAATAATGTCCACCCTGGGGGAATTAGATTATGCTGGACAATCTTGCAGTAGACACGTGGCTCTGGACGCAAGTTGACTGCTTTTATCTCCCAGTGATCATCCTGAAGAATCTGACTATCTATTTCTACATGCATCTATATAGACAGAAACTGTGGCTCTCTGGGTGTACAGTAAACCAACTGACCATCGTTGGAAATACCTAAGAGATCAGTCAACTCCTCGCAGTTGAAAGAAATCGGAACCCCTTTCACCCAGCTGGTGATCCGAAGCTCTATGCCCCTCTCCACATCTTCTAGGTCACCCTCCACCTGAAGGTGACAGTAGAACTGCTTAACCAAGTATGGGCGAGTGCAAGCCTCGTATAGGATCATAGGAAGCCAGCCCATATCGCCAAATGCCCTCTCCACATCAAACAAGGCTAAGTGGTCTAGATTCACACATCTACCCCCTTTAACTTTCTTTCGGTCAAACCAAGGATATTGCACTTCTGCTTCCACAAACCTGAAGCGAAGTGGGTCACGAACTCGAGGAACTTTGGTGCGAACCATGATAGCTGTAAGAAAAGAAAATAAGAAAACAAGTTAGATAAATTTGAAAATTTGACAACATAAAGACGTAAAATGAGAAAAAGCCTCACTTTTCAACCAAATATTTGGGCAGGAGGACTTACATAGGTCCCAAACCATCCTACAATGCATATTCAATCGAAAATTTTAACTAGATAGGTTGAATTTGAAACATTTTGACAATTGGGCAAAACCCCCAAATTTTAGGTCAAAAATGAGAATTTTCAAGTTTTTACTAAACTAACCAATGAAACTCAAATTATTTTGAGGGCTTTCATCCATTGGGTGGCCAATAGCAAAAGCCCCCAATAAAAATTAAATTTTTACGGTTAGAAAAATAGTAATTAGAAAAAAACCCTACAAATGACAAAAACTCTAGGTATGAAAGCTTAAAAATGAAAGAGAGTAGAGAACATAACTTATGGAACAGAATGTAAGTCGTAGATCGAAGTAAAAATCACCAAGTTGTATGGTCAATACTGTAGCAACTTACTGGTGGCGAGTTGAGTAGAGACCGTAGGAGGAAGAAGGAGAAATGAGAGGAAAACTCATGAAAATAGGTTTTTAAAAACTGATTTTGGATCTTACGGTCGCACAATTGGACCAAAACCACCGACCATAGGATCGACCGTATGATCGACCATAGGGTCTCGGTAAGTTGCCAGGGATGTGATGGTCGCACCTATGGTAGCACAACATACGACCGTAGGCCATCGACCATATGACCTACTATTGTCTACATTTTGATTCCGCTTGAACTTTTACTTATTGATTTTGTTTTTCTCTCGCCTTCCATTGTGAGACTAACCCAGTACTACCATCATATCTTGTCTCACATGTACAACCTTTCCAAGTACCATTCAACCAAAAGTTTAAATGACTGGACACAGAGTAAGTAGAAGGAGACAAAATGCAAACCCATCTCCACCACCTATGGAGACTAATGGAAATGAAGGTCAGCAAGGACAGGAAAGAAATATTGGAACTCAAAATGCTGCACCTTAGAATGTGCACACCCAAGCCAACTCAACCAACCTACCTGCACCACCTACAGATTTGGCTACTGCAGTAATGAATTTAGCACAACAATTACAGCAAATACAGTAAGTGCAAGCCAACATGCAAGCTGCTATGGGAATTACTTTCCCAGCTGCAAACACAACACCTCTACCTACAGGACAAGCTAGTACTGCACCTGGTGGTAGCAACACTGTACCTCAAGCACTGCAAACACCAGCGGTACAAGGTAAAGTACCAAACCCTGAAGCACCGCAAGGTGGGTATAGCTAAGGAAATTATCAGTACCAACTGCAAATGTATAGAGCATATGACAGTATTAGCTTGATCACTCCAGACAAATCAAACGTTTTCTGAAGTTGAAGCCGAAGGAATTTACAGGCAAGCCATCAGATCCGTTATGGCCAGCTCACTGGATCGATGAGATGGAAAGAAACTTTATGATGATGACTATAAATAAAGAAGAGAAGGTATTATGTGTCACTTTTATGCTGAAAGATAATGCGCACCATTGGTAGAAATCTACTCGAAGTTATCTGTTAACGAAGCACGCCCAACTTGTAAGACCCATATCGAACTAACCGGTCTTACCACCTTGTACCAGGTCTACCTATCATGGTCGAGCCAAGTGGACCAAGTGTGTGAAGAAACCACTAGATCAGGTATGGAATCAACCCAAAAATAGTCAATTATGAGCATGTGGTCGCATACCTAAACAGGTGTGACGACCACACATCAAAAGAGTCCAACCACACGAATTTAGGTCGTGTAGTCGAACATTTTAAAAGGTGTGGTCGACCCCTCTTCCGACCCCACAGAACCCAGTCAGAAAACCTTCCTAATCCGGAGGGGTTTCTTTCCTAAACTCATTGGGCATATTATGGAGGGTTTTCCTCTATAAATAGGACATCCCTTAACCTCTTTCACTCCTTTAGAACTCTAATTGAAAGTGAGAGAAAGAGAAGAGAAGGAAGAGAAGGAAAATTGAAGAGGAAGACTAAGGAGGAGGAAAATTCAGAGAAAACTCTGATTCTTTAGCAAGCTTAAGGTATGAACATATTTTTCATGATAAATTGAGAGCCTAGAATAGTTCATGAAGAAGATAGGATTTTGGAGAAACCCAAATCATCCATCCATGGATAAATTCCAAGAGAATCCATGGAAGAAATTATGTGGACAATGAATGGTGTATAAAATAATAGTTTTGAGCCATAGAATAATCATAGGAAGGACCATGATGATAAGCTAAAGGATTCAAACATGAAGGAATGGAATTAAGAGTGAAAGGTTGACCATAACACGTGTGGTCGCACATGAGGTCGCATGATATCTGACCCCACAAGACACACATGTCCGACCACATGCCCTTGGGAAGTTTCCAGGGAGGGTGTGATCACACATGTGGTTGGAGTATGTCCGACTCCACCCTGTGACTCCACGCCCTGTGGTCACAGAAACTGAGACCACAGATGCTGCCACACTTGTAACCCCTCAGTTTCTGTTAGTCTAAGCACATGGGAATTAATTTTAATAAAAAATCTATCAACTTGTTTGGTTTTCAAGTGATTTAAAAGTGATTACAAAGCTTGAACGAGGATCTACTATCAATCAAAGGTGAGGGAACAAGACCTAAACTAATTGACTAATAATAAACTGTTTCTATTTATTAAGTCCAATGCCATGAATGATTCTATGCTTGTGTGCGTGTATTGTGCATTTCACATGTCATCCAATATTCCTATTATTACTGTTCATACATATTTAATTCTATTTATTTATAACATGATGATGATGATGATGCTAGGAATAGGCATGTGAATGTTTGTGTGTGGTTACTGTACTTGATACGAGTGGGGCATCAGGGGGAGGACGTAACACTTTGGTTCATCCTGGTCACCAGACTCTAGCTCTATCTCTACTCAAGTCTTGTCTACTAACATCATCATATCGCCATTACCTTAGCAGAACTATTACGTCGTAGGGCATCAGGGGAGGTGGTCTCAGACCGTGTAGTCTCTGACTCTGCCGCGGGGGGCTTAGCTCTATCTCTAAGGACGTATTGAGGGATGCTGGGGTAAGGCCTTGGATACATTTTTTGACATTAAGATCGATTAGTTGCGAGCCCAGTTTGCAAGCCCTCACCAATAGGGGGTTACGTGTTGGTTTGGGTAGGGCATCAGGGGAAGTGTCATGCAGTGTTTGATCCGGGCACTTTAGCTCTATCTCTATTCCATGATGGGTGCATGTCGGACGACAATGGTGTTTGATCCATTGGGCGGCTTTACACACTCGTGTAAGAGGTGCAGCGGCTACCTATCATTTCTATTGCACATTACAAACATATGAACCAGACCAAAGATATGAATTGAATGCATGCATATGTTTGTTGCATTGTTTTGTTTGCTCACTGAGCCATGATGTGTGCTCACCCTTTCGACGTTGAATACATTTAGTTGATGATCCAGGTACTACTGTTGAATACTTACGCCGATGGATGCAGAAGCTATGATGGAGTCGCATGATTCGTCGTGTGAGTGCAACTCATGCGTCTTTGATTAGGTTTATTGGTTGGATTACTAAGAAGATGTAATTGATTAATTTATTTTATTTTATGTCTTAGTCATTTGGTGATAATTGGATAATTTATTTATGTTAACACTATTAGATTCTCTGTTCATTAATTTTAAAGACTTCTACTATAATTTATTTACTCTGATTATGGTTCTGGATGTGTATGGTTTAAGCAAAAAGGATGCAGCCTATTCAAGATCCTAGTTGAACCATTGGATCATAGACGGTTCATCACACCATTCTGGTTGGTACGAAATTGGGGTGTGATAACTTGGTATCAGAGCTCTCGGGCCCTGTCTTTTAAACCTGTATATTTCCATAAACGTTCGTGAACTGAGTTAGGATAAAATTTAAAAACTTTAATAAGAACACAATATAAGCACCTGTGTTGTATGAGACAAAAATTAAGAAAGAGAATAATGCATATATAAAAGAGAAAATAAGTTTCATATATACATCAAATAAAAACAATGTATATACATATATCCATATCAGAGTACGGTCCACAATCCAGATAGTTATTGTGTACTACAAGGAAAAAGCAAAAAGAATGCATCATGGAGCTGGAGGTGCTGGAGGACGAGGTACCTCATGTTCTCGGTCATAGTCCTCAGCATGGACCCTCGTGAGCCAGGCTACCTGAGTCTGGGTCACCTGAAGACTAGCTGCCAGCTTCGCCATCCGCTGATCAGACGCACGTTGGGCCTCCCTAATCTCACGCAGCAATCCCATCACGTCATCTGGTGGTGGGTGCGAAGGACCAGCTGAGTGAGGAGGAACCCGAGAAGGGCCAGCTCCAGTGAAATGCAATGGTGATGGAGGAGGTATGGCGTCCACATCCATGTACATATGATCATCATCCTCAGCATCACCCCCATGGATTCCTGCTGCTACTGTTGCTGCTGCTGTCGCCTCAACGTTTATCTCGACCTGAGTGCGGGGACACACCATAGCGTTCCTCTCCTCATCACTAACCTGCGCATCTCGCATCCCCATCATGCAGATGGCCTCCCAGTCAAGGTCAAACGAGAAGGTGTACTCATGAATCCTCTCATCCACTAAGTCGACATACAGGCGAGTGAGCAGGGTAGTGATCAAACGACCATAGGGTAGGTTACCTATCTGACCAGGCGTCGTAGCACAGATCATCATCCTGATGATAATGTATGGAAGGCAGACGGTTTGCCTAGTGCAGATGCAGTATAGGAGATACTGGTTCAACTGGGAAATCCTCTCATAATGTGCACTCTGCGAAATCAGGTTGTGCTGAATAATCTTGTAGTACATCCGAGGTTCCGGTCGTAGGTTGATTGCCTTCATCTCCCAGCGATCACCTCTAAGAAGATGGTGATCAATCTCTGCACGCATCATCAAAGATAGGAACTGGGGTTCCTTATGTGCATAGTACACCAAGGGGCCGTCGTTTGATATACCCAAGAGATCAGCTAACTTCTGACAGTTAAAGGAGATTTCCACCCCTTTCACATAACTGGTGATCCTGAGCTCTCTACCCCTGTCTGTATCATTTGGATCACCCACTATCTGAAGGTTGCAATAAAACTGCTTCACCAGAGCAGGACAAGTGCAAGCCTCATACGATATCACGGGGAGCCAACCCATGTCACCAAAAGCACCATCTACATTAAACAAGGCTAGACTAGCCAAGTTTACACAGCGACCCCCTTCCACCTTTTTATGCTCATAACGAGCATACTGAGCCTCTGCTTCATTAGACCGGATGCGGATAGGATCATGAACTCTGGGAACTTTGGTGCGAGCCATGTTATCTGCAAAGACACAGACAAATAGACAAGATATGAGTTATAGAGCAAAACTCAAAAATTTTGGCATTATAACGGCATGATTTGACCAAAAGCCTCACTTTTCACCCAAACAGTTGGGCAGGAGGACTTACATATATTCCAAACCATCCTGCAAGGCTCATACAATTGGAAATTTAAACTAGGAAGATCGAATTTGAAGAAATTTCAATAATTTGGAAAAATCCTAAAAATTAGGTCAAAATGGAAAATTTCAAGTTACTCAAAAACTAACCGATGAAACTCAAATTTTCTTGAGGGCTTTCATCCATTGGATGGCCAATAGCAAAAGCCCCCAATAAAAATCAAATTTTACGATTAGAAAATTTTTAATTTGAAAAAAACGCTAAAAATGGAGAAAAACCTAGTTTTGAAAGCTTAAAAATGAGGACCAGTAGAGAACATACCTGAAGGAAAGGAACGGAAGTCATGAATGGAAGAAATAATCACCACACACAAGTAGTTGATACTGTAGCAACTCAGGGGAAGCGAGTTGAGTTGAAGGAAAAAGAGAAAGTGGAAATGACTCCAAAAATCGGGTTTAAAAACCTGATTTGGAGTCGTGTGGTCGCAAAATTTGACAAAACCTATGACCACACGACCGACACCACAATCCACCCCGAGCTCTGAGTGAGTTGACAGACCTCATGTGGTCGGACCCTGTGGTTGGGCATATACCGACCCTACGATCGACCCCAGGCTCTCGGTGAGCTGACAGGGTTTTGTGAGGTCACATACCCTGTGGTCGGACATAGTGCAACCCACCATCGACCCTACGATGGAAAACACAGTATTTTGACTGAATGACTTGGAAAATTTGAATTTTACATTGATTAGTTGGATCTTAACGTGGGAATGACGTATATTATGATTGCCTCACATGTTCTATGATTTTTTTAGACACTACCACCACCAGAATAGGAAATGGTTGGGCGAAGAGTAACTAGGCGAGGTCGTAACCCAATTCCACCACCACCACCTTTGGAGGAAGATAGTCATGAAAATCTTGAAGGATAAGAGAATCATAATATGGCACCACCAGGAGCTAATGGCCAGGCTAATCCTACAAACTTGCCAGCCCCACTTACAAATTTGGCTACAACAGTTATGAACCTGGCACAACAACTGTAGCAAATATAGCAAGTACAAGCCAATATGCAAGCTGCTATGGGAATGGTTTTTCCAGCTGTACGTACTACACCTATGCCAGCCAGACAAGCTAGCACGGTACCAAGGGGTAGCAATACGGTACCCCAAGCACCTCAAACGCCAATTGCACAAGCTCCAGTACAGAACCCTGAGGTAGCCCAATGTAGTTACCAGTATCAACCACCTATGTATGGGGCCTATGCTCAGTATCAGTTGGACCACTCTTAACTGATCGAGCATTTCCTGAAAATGAAGCGTAAGGAATATAATGGCAAGCCAGCAAATTCTTTGTGGCCAGCTCACTGGATCGATGAAATGGAAAAGAATTTTATGATGATGACTGTTAATGAGGAGGAAAAAGTACTGTGTGCAATATTTATGCTGAAAGGTGATGCACACCACTGGTAGAAGTCTACTCGGACTTATCTATTAACCAAGCATGCCTAATTGACCTGGGCAATCTATAAAGAGTCATTCTTCGAGAAATATTATCCCAGAAATTTCAGAGATGCTATGGAAAGAGAGTTCCTGAGTTTATATCAGGGACAGATGACTATGGATGCATATCAACAGTGTTATGAAGAGTTGTTTTTCTTTGCTCCCTTTAGCATGCAGGAGGAAAATACTAAAACCCAAAGGTTCGTCATGGGACTTAGGGGAAGCATTCGAGAGCATGTTTTGGGGCTAGAAAAGAAAGTTTATAATGAAGCCGTGCAGATTGCTTGAGTACTAGAATCGAGCCAGAAGGAGAGCTACTTTGCTCAGAGTAGAGGTATCAAAAGGTCGAATGGAAATTTTTATAACGGAGGGAACACAAAGACATTTAAACCCTTCCGTACTCAAGGCTTTAATGTTGTAGCCAAGACTACTCCAACAGCCCAACTTCAACAAAAGTAAAATAATGAAGGAGTAAAATGCTATAACTGCAATCAAATGGGACATTATTCAAGAGAGTGTCCTAAGCCCAGGAAGCAGCTACAGCAATGAAAGGTTTATGCAGTTACATCTGAGGATGCTGCCGCATCGCCTGATGTGGTCACAGGTATGACCTAAACCTTTCATTTTGTATTACCTTGTGTGAGCATGTAGACTAAATTAAAAGAAACCACAGGTATCATACCTATTAATGGCATACCCGCTAGAGTACTCTTTCACTCTGGAGCTACTCATTCTTTTATATCTATGTCATTTGGAAAGAAGCGAAATCTACCCCTCAGATCTTTAGACTACAAATTACTTGTACGATCACCTATGGGATTAGAAGTGAAATTAAAAAAAGGTTATGGACCATGTCCAGTTCTTATCGGCTAGAAGATGTTGGATGCAACCTTGATTCAACTCCAGATGGCAAACTTTGACGTTATCTTGGGAATGGACTGGTTAGCTCAGCATTCTATAAACCTATTATGTGCAAAAAAGAAACTGACATTTAAAGACAAGGAATGAGCAGAGTTCAGTTTTGCAGGAACCAGACTACCCCGTAAACAAAAACTCATCATCTCTGCATTAAAGGCTAGAAAATGCCTCGAGAAAGGAGGAGTTGGGTATCTAGTATCCGTGGTTGATCTCACCAAGGAAGTACCACGAATGGAAGATATTGATGTTGTGCGTGACTTTCCATATGTATTTCCTGAGGAACTACCAGGACTACCACCCGACTGAGTGACAGAGTTCGTTATAGATCTGATACCCGGAGCCGTGCCAGTATCAAAAGCACCCTATCGAATGGCTCTTATTGAACTAAAGGAACTAAAGGTACAGTTACAGGAATTACTGGATAAGGGTTATATCAGACCCAGCATATCACCATGGGGAGCGCCGATATTGTTTGTGAAGAAGAAGGACGGTAGCGTTCGTCTATGTATAAACTATCGTGAATTGAATAAGCTTACAATCAAGAATCAGTACCCATTGCCTTGGATCGATGACTTGTTCGATCAGTTGCAAGGTGCCAAGGTATTTTCCAAGATTGATCTTCAGTTAAGATACCATCAGCTGAAGATTAAGGAAGGTGATATTCCAATGACAACATTCAGAACAAGATATGGACATTCTGAATTTTTAGTCATGTCTTTTGGATTGACTAATGCACCCATAATTTTTATGGAACTCATGAATCGGGTATTCCATGATATGTTGGATACGTCAGTCATTGTGTTTATTGATGATATATTGGTCTACTCCAAGGACAAGGAAACTCATGTCATGAATCTAAGAGCCACTCTGCAGCGACTAAGAAAAGAGAAGCTTTACGCCAAATTTACAAAGTGTGAGTTTTGGCTAAATGATGTCGCTTTCTTAGGCCATGTTGTATCCGCTGAAGGAATTAAAGTGGATTCTAATAAGATTGAAGCCATTGTGAAATGGGAAGCACCTAAGAGTGTTGCAGAAATCAGAAGTTTCCTAGGTCTAGCTGGGTATTATCGACGATTTGTGGAAGACTACTCCAGAATTGCCGTACCTCTCACCAGTTTAACTAAGAAAGGAGAAAAGTTTGTTTGGACCGATAAATGTGAAGAAGGTTTTCAAACATTGAAAGCTAGATTGATATCTGCTCCCATCTTGACTATTCCTATCCCAGGACAACCATTTACCTTGTAGACTGATGCGTCTAGGTTGGATTTAGGATGCATGCTTATGCAAGGAGAACAAGTAGTTGCGTATGCCTCAAGGCAACTAAAGACACATGAAAAGAACTATCCCACTCATGACTTGGAATTAGCAGCAGTAGTACATGCTGTCAAGATATGGAGACATTATTTGTATGGAGAGAAATGTTAGATTAAGTCAGATCACAAGAGTCTCACTTATCTTTTTAATCAGAAGGAGTTGAACATGAGACAAAGAAGATGACTGAAATTATTGAAAGATTATGATTGTGATATCCAATATCATCCAGGGAGGGCTAATGTAGTTGCTGATGCGCTAAGCAGAAAAACAATGATAAAATCCCAAGGAGAGGTTAACACGACTGCGGCTATGTGTGTTACAAGGAAAGTATTACATCATGGTAATGAGTAGTTCGTGATAGATGCACCGGGCGGATCGACCAATCAAGGGTTTATTCATTGGTTTTCAAATATGTTCACAACATTGAAGATTATACCTGATATAATAGATGAAGTGAAAGCCGCTCTTAGATCAGTCCCTTATCTGAGAACGGTACAAGAAGACATCAAAAAAGGTAGGACTATTCTTGAGTTCACCTTGGACATTGAAAAGGTACTAAAGTACAAAGAAAGAGTAAGTGTGTCACACCCCAATTCTGATCGAACCAGAAGTGTGAGTGAACCATCACTGAACCAACGGTTCACACCAGGATCTCAATAAGACTGTGTCCACTCATACAAACCAATGCACATATTCATAATCAGAATATAATAAAATAAAGTGGAAGTCTTTAAATAAAATGAACTGATTGATCTATTAATAATTTGATAATTTAATAAAATATCAAGTTATTCTCTACACCAAATAGTAAATAATATCCTTACATCACTTTGTAAATTCAACTGAAAATAAATAAAATAATCCAAATAAACACCCTAGAGATACATGCAGAAAGGGCACTCGCATGAAGCGTCATGCGCGTCCTCTTCTGCTTGCATGTCCAAAGCAGCCACGCCTCCATACACTGGAGCGTCCATGTAATCCTTTACCGTATAACCTGCATCAACATCTAAAAACATGTATATATACAAGGGTGAGCTCACAACTTAGCTCAGTAAGACAATCAGACAATGCAACAAACATATGCATGAGTAACATTCACATCATGGTCTGATTTTAAGTTTGCAATGTGCTATAGAAAGGATTGGCAGCCACCGCACCTCTATACACAAGTGTGTGAAGCCGCCCAGTGGATCAAACACCACTGTCGTCCTACATGCACCCACCATGGAATAGAGATAGAGCTAAAGCGTCCGGATCAAACACCGCCAACACTTCCCTGATACCCTACCCATACCAACACGTAAGCCCCTATTGGCGAGGGCTTGCAAACTGGGCTCGTAACTAACCAATCCTATATGTCATCACAGTAGGCCCTATCCGAGCCAGCTCCCTACAGCATAGAGATAAAGCTAGACTAGTGGCCAGGCTGGAGACCACAGTGCCACTTCCTCCCCCTGATACCCTACCTGTACCAAGCATGCTAAGACAGAACGATACAAAAGGTGTTAGTGTGAGGAATTATCCCAGACCCTCGGCCCTTCCCATTCCATACATCAACGAAAACAATCACATGCCTAACAGTTACATCCTAACATAGCGAGAATGCATGAACAATAATAATAACTGAAAGTAAAGGATGACATGGAAGTATGCACAAACATCAGTCCACAGAATCATAGTTATTAACAATATTTTACTATTATTAAATTATTAGGGTTTAGGTCTGATTCCCTTACCTGACGCTTGTTTGATAGCTCGCTCCATGTCACAAGGTCCAAACATGCTATGACAAGGTCCTAAGAGATGTTAGGGTTGAGTTAGAATAGTTTTCTTAGGGTTTACGTTGATCAAAAAACCAACTTGGTCAAAAATACTCCTCTCAGAGCATACCGGTCGCAATACCAATCGCGGCACTGTAGAGAAAGGTGCGACCGGTATGGTCGACCGGTCCCCACAGACCAGTCCCCGGGAGGTACCGGTCACAGTACCGATCGCATAGGGTGCGACCGGTATGGTCGACCGGTATGTCTCTAGAAGACCATACGCTTGGTTCTCGCCTTCCGTCGGTCACCCTCTATTGATCCTAGGGTTTCTCCTACACATCCTAGGTATGAGCATTGAGTTAGAGTTGTTTCCAACTCCATTCAAGTCCTAGTTTCGATGATCTTCAACCTAGAACTTGAATCTAGGGTTTACGGACTAGATTAGGGTTTGACGGCAAACATGGTTTAGATCAATACTTGCTTTGCATGGTATTGACCCAATCATAACTAACCATCCTAGAATACTTAATGTAGAGGAAGGTTTAAGAACTTACCGTTGACTCGCGGTAATGTGTTCTTCGTCGAACGACAATGACGGCTCTTCCCTCTCCTTCCTAGCTTCTTTTCCTTCTTCAATCTCTTTCTCCTCTCTAGGGTTTGTGAGGATCAATGAAAGGGATTTTAGGAGCTTTATAGGTCCTTATATAGGCGAGGATTAGGTTTAGGAAGCCTCAGAACATTAGGAAAGTTCTTCGGTTCAAAATTTGGAAAGTGGGACCCACAGAGATCCTTTTCTGGATCCAAGTTTGTGCAGGCCATACTGGTCGACCATCGATCGGTACCAAGACCGGTACCATCGGTCGGTATCCAAATTTTAATACTTGAATTGGTCTGATTGGTCAGATTTCATACCTGTTTGTCAACCGCTCGTCCCATCTAGTCCAGTAATGATTGGAAGACCTATTACGACATGAATTAAGGGTTTAGATCGGATTCATGGAGTGCAAGTCTTACAATGTGTTCCTGAAACGGAAAAGTTAGACATTAGACACAGACTAATGAAGGAAGCTCACACCACCGCTTATTCGGTACATCCTGGAAGTACAAAGATGTATCACGATTTGAAGAAATTATATTGGTAGAGAGGAATGAAAGCAGATGTAGCTAAATTTGTGTCTCAATGCCTATATTGTCAGAGGGTAAAGGATGAAAGGCAAAGACCTGCAGGATTGTTGCAGCCACTGCCAGAACCAGCATGGAAATGGGACTGCATCACTATGGACTTCATCACCGGGTTACCATTGACTCCCCGAGTAGTTGACGAGGTCTGGGTGGTTGTAGATCGTCTGACTAAAACAGCTGGTTTCATAGCTATAAGACCTCAGTATACCCTAGAGAGGTTAGCCAAGCTATATATGGATAATATTGTCTGATTACATGGTGTACCTAAAAGCATTGTGTCCGATAGAGACACACACTTTACCTCAAAGTTTTGGGAAGGATTACAGAAGGCTATGGGTACAATGTTGAAGTTCAGTACTGCATTCCATCCTTAGACAGACGGATAGTCGGAGGGTACCATTCAGATTTTAGAAGATATGCTTCAAGCCTGTGTTATTGATTTCAAAGGCTCATGGGATGAAAAACTACCATTGATCGAGTTTGCCTATAACAACAGTTATCAGGCTACTATACAGATGTCACCCTATGAAGCATTGTATGGTAGGAAGTGTCCAACTCCTTTGTTTTGGAATGAAGTTGGTGAACGGAGTATCGTTGGACCAGAATTTATTGAAGAGACTTGTAGAGTAGTCAACATTATCAAGGAAAGAGTTAGAACAGCTCATAATCGTCAGAAACAATATGCAGATACTCGACGTCGAGACCTTGAATTCGTCGTAGGTGATAAGGTATTCTTGAAGGTATCACCTATGCGAGGCTTAAAACGATTCGGGCAGAAAGGGAAGCTAAGTCCAAGATACGTCGGGCCATATGAGATTCTTGTTAAATGTGAAAAAGTGGTGTATCAGTTAGCACTACCCCCATCTAAGTTAAGTGTGCATGATGTATTTCATATCTCATTATTGAAGAAGTACGTCAGAGATCCAACATATGTTATAACAGCGGATCCACCGGGTCTAACTGATGATTTGACATTCGAAGTAGCACCAACTGAAATCACCAGCCGAAAGGTTCAACCTCTATGCAACCGTGATATTTATTATGTTAAGGTCACTTGGAGAAGCCAAGATATAGAAGAGGTCACATGCGAAGAAGAGAATCCTATGCAAAAGCAATATCCTCACCTTTTCGACTCGAAAGGTAAGTGCAAATTTTGAGGACAAAATTTCTAATAAGAGGGGGGGAGTTGTAAGATCAATATCGAACTAACCGGTCTTTCCACCTTGTACTAGGTTTACCTATCATGGTCGAGCCCAGTGGACCAAGTACGTGAAGAAACCACAAGACCAGGTATGGAATCAACCCAAAAATAGTCAATTATGAGCGTGTAGTCGCACGCCCAAACAGGTGTAACCAACCACACCTCAAAAGAGTCCAACCACACAAATTTAGGTTATGTGGTCAGACATTTTAAAAGGTGTGGTCAACAGGATTCTGCGACCCCACCTCCGACCCCACGGAACCCAGTCAGAAATCGAATTTAGAAAACCTTCCTAATCCGAAGGGGGTTCTTTCCTAAACTCATTGGGGCATATTATGGAGGATTTTTCTCTATAAATAGGACGTCCCTTAACCTCTTTCACTCCTTTAGAACTCTAATTGAAAGTGAGAGAAAGAGAAGAGAAGGAAAATTAAAGAGGAAGACTAAGGAGGAGGAAAATTCAGAGAAAACTCTGATTCTTCAGCAAGCTTAAGGTATGAACATATTTTCCATGATAAATTGAGAGCCTAGAATAGTTCATGAAGAAGATAGGATTTAGGAGAAACCCAAATCATCCATCCATGGACAAATTCCAAGAGAATCCATGGAGGAAATTATGTAGACAATGGATGGTGTATAAAATAATAGTTTTGAGCCATAGAACAATCATAGGAAGGACCATAATGATAAGCCAAAGGATTCAAACATGAAGGAATGGAATTAAGAGTGAAAGGTGGACCATAACACATGTGGTCGCACGTGAGGTCGCATGATGTCCGACCCCACAAGATACACATGTCCAACCACATGCCCTCAGGAAGTTTCCAAGGAGGGTGTGGTCACACATGTGGTCGGAGTATGTCCGACCCCACCCTGTGACCCCACGCCCTGTGGTCGCAGAAACTGAGACCGCATGTGCTGCCACACCTGCGATCCCTCATTTTATGTTAGTCTAAACACATGAAAATTAATTCTAATAAAAAATCTATCAACTTGTTAGGTTTTCAAGTGATTACAAAGCTTGAACGAGGATCTACTATCAATCAAAGGTGAGGGGACAAGACCTAAACTAATTGACTAATAATAAACTGTTTCTATTTGTTGAGTCTAATGCCATGAATGATTCTATGCTTGTATGCATGTATTGTGTATTTCACATGTCATCCAATATTCCTATTATTACTGTTCATGCATATTTAATTTTGTTTATTTATAACATAATGATGATGATGATGCTAGGAATAGGCATGTGAATGTTTGTGTGTGGTTAGTGTGCTTGATATGAGTGGGGCATCAAGGGGAGGACGTGACACTGTGGTTCATCCTAGTCACCAGACTCTAGATCTATCTCTACTCAAGTCTTGTCCACTAACATCATCATATCGCCATTACCTTAGCAGAACTATTATGTCGTAGGGCATCAGGGGAGGTGGTCTCGGACCGTGTAGTCTCTGACTCTACCGGGGGGCCTTAGCTCTATCTCTATGGACGTATTGAGGGATGCTGGGGTGAGGCCTTGGATACACTGTTTGACATTAGGATTGATTAGTTGTGAGCCCAGTTTGCAAGCCCTCGCCAATAGGGGCTTACATGTTGGTATGGGTAGGCATCAGGGGAAGTGTCATGCGGTGTTTGATCCGGGCACTTTAGCTCTATCTCTATTCCATGATGGGTGTATGTGGGACGGCAATGGTGTTTGATCCATTGGATGGCTTCACACACTCGTGTATAGAGGTGCGGCGGCCACCTATCCTTTTTATTATACATTGCAAACTTATGAATCAGACCAAAGATATGAATTGAATGCATGCATATGTTTGTTGTATTGTTTTGTTTGCTCATTGAGCCATGATGTGTGCTCACCATTTCGACGTCGAATACTTTTAGTTAATGATGCAGGTACTACTATAGAAGATTATATGAATACTCCAATGTACGAGCATGTTACAACGATGGATGCAGAAGCTATGATGGAGTCGCATGATTCATCGTGCGAGTGCAACTCATGCGTCTTTGATTAGGCTTATTTGTTGGATTATTAAGAAGATGTAATTGATTAATTTATTTTATTTTATATCTTAGTTATTTGGAGATAATTGGATAATTTATTTATATTATCACTGTTAGATTCTCTGATTATGGTTCTGGATGTATATGATTTAACCAAAAAGGACACAGCCTATTCGAGATCCTGGTTGAACCGTTGTATCATAGACGGTTCATCACACCATTCTGGTTGGTACAGAATTGGGGTGTGACACAACTGACCTGGGCTATTTATAAAGAAGCTTTCTTCGAGAAGTATTTTCCTAGGAATTTCAGAGATCAAATGGAAAAGGAGTTTATGAGTTAGTATCAGGGACAGATGACCGTAAACGCAAATCAACAGCGTTATGAAGAACTGTTTTTCTTTGCTCCCTCTATCATGCAG
Source organism: Protea cynaroides (assembly GCA_028583415.1). Classification (NCBI taxonomy): domain Eukaryota; kingdom Viridiplantae; phylum Streptophyta; class Magnoliopsida; order Proteales; family Proteaceae; genus Protea; species Protea cynaroides. The sequence continues at coordinate 85,079,663 of CM053273.1, forward strand.
GAGAAAAATATCAAAACCCGAAGGTTCGTCATGGGACTTAGGGGAAGCATCCGTGAGCACGTATTGGGATTGAAAAAGAAGATTTATAATGAAGTTGTACAGATTGTTCGAGTACTGGAATCAAGCCAGAGGGAAAGTTATTTTGCTCAGAACAGAGGTATTAAAAAGCCTAATGGAAACTCATACAATGAAGGGAACTCAAAGATATTTAAACCCTTCCATACTCAAGGCTTCATTGCTGCAGCCAAGACTACTCCGACAGCCTAACCTCAACAGAAGCAAAGTAATGCTAGAATTAAATGCTTTAACTGTAATCAAGTAGGAATTATTCAAGGGAGTGTCCTAAGCCACGGAAGCAGCTACAGCAAGAAAAAGTTTATGCAGCTACATCTGAGGATGCTGCCGCATCGCCTGATGTGATCACAGGTATGACCTAAACCTTTTATTTTGTACTACCTTGTGTGAGCATGCAGACTAAATTAAATCAAATCACAGGTATCGTACCTAATAATGGCTTACCCGCCAGAGTACTCTTTCATTCTGGAGCTACTCATTCTTTTATATCTGTGTCATTCGAAAAGAAATTAAATCTACCCCTCAGACCTTTAGACTATAAACTCCTTGTACGATAACCTATGGGATTAGAAGTGGAACTAGACAAAGGTTACGGACCATGTCCAATTCTTATCGACGAAAAGACTTTGGATCCAACCTTAATTAAACTTGAGATGGCAAACTTGACGTTATCTTGGGAATAGATTGGTTAGCTCGGCACTCTGCAAACCTATTATGTGCAGAAAAGAAATTGACATTTAAAGACAAGGAAGGAGTAGAGTTTACTTTTGCAAGAACCAAACTTTCTCGTAAACGAAAACTCATTCTCTCGGCATTGAAGGCCAGAAAATGCCTCGAGAAAGGAGGAATTGGGTATCTAGTATCCATGGTTGACCTCACCAAGGAAGCACCATGAATGGAGGATATTGAAGTTGTGCGTGAATTTTTGGATGTATTTTCTAAGGAACTACCAGGACTACCATCCGACCGAGCGACAGAGTTCGTTATAAATCTTATGCCCGGAGCCATACCAGTATCTAAAGCACCTTATCGAATGGCTCCTACTGAACTGAAGAAACTAAAGGTACAATTACTGGACAAGGGTTATATCAGACCAAGCATATTACCATGGGGAGCACCAGTATTGTTCATGAAAAAGAAGGACGATAGCGTTTGATTGTGAATAAATTATCAGGAATTGAATAAGCTTACAATCAAGAATCGATACCCATTGCCCAGGATCGATGACTTGTTTGATCAGTTGCAAGGTGCCAAAGTGTTCTCTAAAATTGATATTTGGTCAGGATACCATCAATTAAAGATTAAGGAAGGTGATATTCCGAAGACAGCATTTAGAACCAGATATGGACATTATGAATTTTTAGTCATGTCTTTTGGATTAACTAATGCACCCGTAACTTTTATGGAACTCATGAATCGGGTATTCCATGATATGTTGGATACGTCAGTTATTGTATTTATTGACAACATACTAGTCTACTCTAAGGACAAGAAAACTCATGTCCCAAATCTAAGAGTCGTTCTGCATCGACTAAGAAAAGAGAAGCTCTACGTAAAATTTATAAAGTGTAAGTTCTGGCTAATGAAGTCGCTTTCTTAGGCCATGTTGTATTCGCTGAAGGAATTATAGTAGATCCTAGCAAGATTGAAGCCATTGTGAAATGGAAAGCACCTAAGAATATTGTCGAAATCAAAAGTTTCTTAAGTTTAGTGGGTTACTATCGACGATTCGTGGAAGATTACTCTAGAATCGCCGTACCTCTCATTAGTCTGACAAAGAAAGGAGAAAAATTTGTTTGGACTGATAAATGTGAAGAGTGTTTCACACATTGAAGGCTAAATTGATATCAATTACCATCTTGATTATTTCGATCCCAGGACAACCATTTACCTTGTACACTGATGTGTCTGGGTTAGGTTAAGGATGTGTGCTTATGCAAGGAGAACAAGTAATTGTGTATGCCTCAAGACAACTGAAGACACATGAGAAGAACTATCCCACTCATGACTTGGAATTAGCAGTAGTAGTACATGCTGTTAAGATATGGAAACATTATTTGTATGGAGAGAAATTTCAGATTAAATCAGATCATAAGAGTCTCACTCATCTTTTTAATCAGAAGGAGTTGAACATGAGACAAAGAAGATGGCTGGAATTATGAAGGATTATGATTGCGATATCCAGTATCATTCAGGAAAAGCTAATGTAGTTGCTGACGCACTAAGTAGGAAAGCTATGACAGAATCCCAAGAAGAAGTTAGTGTAAATGCTGCGGCGTGTGTCACAGGGAGTGTATTTAATTACGGTAAAGAGCAACTCGTGATTGAATCAACTGACCAAGGGTTTATTCATCTATTCTCAAATATGTTTGCTACATTGAAGATTGTACCTGATCTATTACGAAGTAAAGGCCACTATTAAATCAAACCCTTATCTGAGAACGGTGCAAGAAGGCCTCGAAAATGGTAGGCTACTTCTGAGTTCACCTTGGACATTGAAAAGGTACTAAAATACAAAGGAAGGGTATGTGTTCCTGAAAATGAAGACTTGGATATTAGACACAGACTAATGAAGGAAGCTCACACCACCATTTATTTGGTACATCTTGGAAGTACGAAGATGTATCACGATCTGAAGAAACTATATTGGTGGAGAGGAATGAAAGCAGATGTAGCTAAATTTGTGTTTCAATGCTTGAATTGTCAGTAAGTAAAGGCTGAAAGGCAAAGACATGTAGGATTGTTGCAGCCACTGCCAGAACTAGCATGGAAATAGGACAGCATCACTATGGACTTCGCCATCGGGTTACCATTGACTCCCCGAGTAGTTGACGCGGTCTAGGAGATTGTGGATCATTTGACTAAGACAGCTTGTTTCATAGCTATACAACCTCAGTACACCCTAGAGAGGTTAGCTAAGCTTTATGTAGATAATATTGTCCGATTACATGGTGTACCTGAAAGCATTGTGTCCGACAAAGACCCACGCTTTACCTCAAAGTTTTGGGAAGGATTACAGAAATCTATGGATACAACATTGAAGTTTAGTACTGCATTCCATCCTCAGACAGACGGACAGTCGAAGCGTACTATTCAGATTTTAGAAGACATGCTTCGAGCTTATGTTATTGATTTCAAAGGATTATGGGATGAGAAATTACCATTGATTGAGTTCGCTTATAACAACAGCAATCAAGCAACTATACAGATGTCACCCTATGAAGCACAGTATGGTAGGAAATGTCGAACTCTTTTGTTTTGGAATGAAGTTGGAGAATGGAGTATTGTTGGACCAGAGTTTGTTGAAGAGACTTGTCGAGTAGTCGACATTATCAGGGAAAGATTCTGAATAGCTCAGAATCGTAAGAAGCAATATGTAGATAATCGATGCAGAGATCTCGAATTCACCATAGGTGATAAGGTATTTCTGAAAATATCTCCTATGCGTGGTTTGGAAAGGTTTGGACAGAAGGGAAAGTTGTGTCCCAGATATATTGAACCTTATGAAGTTCTAGATAGACGTAGAAAAATAGCATATCAGTTAGCACTACTGTAAGCACCCCATTTTTGCCATCCCAGCTAAACAAAGCCCTGCGGGCGTGTGGACAACAAAAGGAGAAAGATGATCGAAAGTTTGGATTTTTGACTGCGAATTTGAGGAAGTTTTCAATGGGTCGTGAATTTGAGGAAGTTTTCAATGGGTCCACAGAAGGTCATGGGTTATAATTTTGCATGGATGCATAGGTCATAGAATTATCTTCGAAATGAGACCAGTTGCTCAATTCGATATCAAATGAAGAAGATATGACCATTTTAGTCGGATGATACATATAAGGGAGGTTTATGAAGTTATAATTATCCCCCGGGGGCTCCGGGCAAATTATCCAAGTCGGGAAAACCAACGATCGTTTGAATTTCAAATCATCATATCTTAATCATCCGACATCGGATTCGATGATCCCAAGACCATTATTCTTCATTCATGATGTTCTACAAAGTGGACGTAGGAAAAATCCGGGTGAAAGTCACCCATGGGTCCCATGCAAGCTTGCATGCAAAATTATCGTCGGAACTCGCATATCTTTTCCGCTCTACATCGGATTCGGGTGGGGATTCCAGGTCCTCCTATATTCCTCATTTTAATGTTCTACAAAATGACCGGAAAAATTTGGAATAGAGGCCATCGGAAAATTCCATGCGGGATGACGGAGGAATTGACCCATGAAATGACAAGGAGAAAAACCCCAGTTAATTCCAATTAATCAGCCAAACTCGGTTGAGCTAGTTTTGGTCCACCTAGCTCAGCCCATCATCAGCTTCTTAACTCGGTCAACTTAAGTCGGTCTCAACCGTTTCGAACCAGTTCATTTATGTGCATAGTATTTATATATATTATATATATTATATATATATATATATATATATATATATATATATATATATATATATATATGTGTGTGTGTGTGTGTATGTATGTTATTAAATATATGTGTATATATGTATATAATATATATTATTAAAAAAACGTAGAAGAGAAGGCGATTTAGGGTTTTGAGATAATCCAAAAGGATTTTGAGAAGAAAAAGGAAAGAGGGGAGAGAGAAAACGTGAAAGAGAAGGGATTTAGGGTTTTGAGATAATCCAAAAAGATTTTGAGAAGAAAAAGGAAAGAGAGAGGAATAAAAGAAAAAGAAAAGAAAAAAGGGGGAAAAAGATTCCCCTTCATGTTTTCTAGAAAGAAAACGTGAAAGAGAGAGAGGAGAAAGAAAGAAAGAAAAAAAAGGAAGGAAAGAAAAGGAAAAAAAATATATATTTTTTAGAAAAAAAGGATCTTCTAGAAAATGAGTGAAAAATTATAAATAGGCAAGAGGAGGATCCTTTTTTCCATACCAGAGAGAGAGGGGAACGTGGGTGAGAGAGAGAAACGTGAGTGAGAGAGAGAAAACGTGAGAGAGGAAGAAAGAAAGAGAGAGAAAAGAGAAAAGAAAGAAAAGATAAGAAGAAAAGAGAGAAAGAGAAGAGAGAAAGAAGCAGAAGAGAGGAGAAGGAGGATTCACATTCAAAGGGGATTGATACAACCCCCAATCACCCTTCATCAACGGTTTCGCTCGATTTGAGCCCAAGGTTAGTACTCTAAACAAATTTAGAGGTCGTTATAATGCCCGAATGCCAATTTTGCTTGAAAAAGGCTAATTTTCATGAAATCTCAATCATGAATGCTCTATTACATGCTTGTTAATGTTAAGATGCCTATGTCTAACATTTTTCATGAATGATAATTTGTCTAAGCTATTCAATGATGAATTTTTTATTGATATACAATGATGTTTGAGGTTTTTTGTAAATTTCATAAAGTGATTTTCTGATCTGAAAATTCTAGATTTAGGGTTCAAACTTAGGACGTACATCATATGTATTTTTTATAAGATTTTGAAGCCCAATATTTTATGGGAGCCTCTCTGATATGATAGAAGACTACCCTAAAAATTTCGTTCCATTTGGAATTGGGGAAATATATCAAAAAATTTGTCTTTGACATTGCTATTTTTCTCGGATGTAATGCAATCCCCCATCGGAAAGTCTCTAGACAAAGGCCTTATGGCCATAATCAGAACATCCACTTAAAATGAACTTTTTAGACATGAAAGTATTCTAAAAAATGGCACTAGTTTCATATTTTTTCCATTTTTCGTTGAATTGATATCAATTTTTAAGTGCATAGTGCTTTGATTTCAGATCTGTCATGATGTGCTGATTTGCATGATTGAAAAGAGTCATTTTTCACAAAGAAAATATACTGTTTTAACTTGTTTTTCTTAATGAAATTTTATATCAGACAGTTATCTACATAGATATATGTTTGTATTTAATTTTCATTAAGAATAGAATTTTATTTGGAATTTATGGTGCAACTGGTCAAAAATCTGGAACAGACCTGACCAGTGTATTTGCCTGTACTTGGGGAATATTTTCGACCTGCCTATGGTATCTTTTAGGATTAGATTCCTTGAGACAAAATGTTGGCCTCTGAGTCTTCTTTCCAGGGATATCTTGTAAGAATTTTTTGAGTAAGTACAGTGCCTTATGTGCCCATTTTGGTCCAGCCTGACAAAGCTGTCATCTTGCTGCGTGTTCCATCATGTTTTGATTGATTCTCATATGCTTTGGTTGTTTCTCACATTCCATATTTGATGTTATATTTGTTCACATGCTATGTTCAGATGCTCGTATGCATACACTACTATAATTGGAATGGTCACATTGTCATAATTGGAATAGTCACACTGCCATAATTGGAATGATCACACTGCCATAATTGGAATAATCACATTGCCA
>CM053273.1:85091073-85138573 GCA_028583415.1 Protea cynaroides
GACTGATGAGGTCCGCTACCCAAGGAGCTTGACATCTCCATTTGTTGTACAGTGTGAACAAAAAAAAAAAAAAAAAAAAAAGGGGGAGGAGGGGATTACTGACATCGGTTCAAGAGAGCAATGGTAGAATTCGGATCAAGTGCGAATAATGCAAAAATGGGCTACTTTTATCTTCGGCCTCAATTGCCCAATCCCCGCCGAAGAGGGGCATACAAGCACCCCATTTTTCCATCCCAAAACAAAGCCCTGGCAGTGTGGGGACAACAAAAGGAGAAAGATGATCGAAAGTTTGGATTTTTATTTGCGAATTTGAGGAAGTTTTCAATGGGTCATGAGTTTGAGGAAGTTTTCAATGGGTCCCACAAGGTCATGGGTTATAATTTTGCATGGATGCATAGGTCATAGAATTATCTTCGAAATGAGACCCCAAATGGTCATTCGATATCAAATGAAGAAGATATGACCATTTTAGTCGGATGATACATATAAGGGAGGTTTATGAAGTTATTATAAATTATCGGGGCCTTTCGTGCAAATTATCCTAAGTCGGATCGTTTGAATTTCAAAATCATCATATCCTAATCATCCGACATCGGATTCAGATGATCCCAAGACCATTATTCTTCATTCATGATGTTCTACAAAGTGGACGTAAAAAATCCCGGGTAGAAGTCACCGAGTGGGTCCCATGCAAGCTTGCATGCAAAATTATCGTCGAACTTTAAGGTCGCATATCTTTCCGTTCTACATCGGATTCGGGAATTCCTATATTCCTCATTTTAATGTTCTACAAAATGAACGTAAAAAATTTGGAATAGAGACCATCGGAAAATTCCATGCGGGATAACAGAGGAATTGACCACCCATGAAATGACAAGGAGAGAAAAACCCGATTAATTCCAATTAATCCGTCGACTGGTTAAGTAGTTTTGGTCCAACCTAGCTCAACCCATACCATCCTACCCTTACCCACCGCCAACCTAAGTCGACCAACCGTTTCCAACCGGTTCATTTATGTCATAGTATTTATATATATTATATATATTATATACTATATATATATATATATATATATATATATATATATATATATATATATATATATATATATATATATATATATATATATATATATATGTGTGTATGTATGTTATTAAATATATGTGTATATATGTATATAATATATATTATTATATGTAAATGATAATCCAAAAGATTTTGAGAAGAAAAAAAGGAAAGGGAGAGAAGGAAACGGAAAGTGAAGGGGGATTTTGGTTTTGGAGATAATCCAAAGATTTTTGAAAAAAAAAATGGAAAAGGGGGGAGAGAAAAACGTGGAAGAGAAGGGGGTTTAGGGGTTTTGAGATAATCCAAAAAGATTTTGAGAAGAAAAAGGGGAGAGAGGAACGTGAAAGAGGGGGGGGATTTAGGGTTTTGAGATAATCCAAAAGATCTTGAAGAAAAAAAGGAAGAGGGAATAAAAAAAAAGAAAGAAAAAGGGGAAAGATTCCCTTCCACGTTTTCTAGAAAGAAAACGTGAAAGAGAGAGGAGAAAGAAGAAAGAAAAAAGGAAGGAAAGGAAAGGAAAAAAAATATATTTTTAGAAAAAAAGGATCTTCTAGAAAATGAGTGAAAAATTTAAATAGGCAAGAGGGAGGTCCTTTTTTCCATACCGGAGAGAGGGACGTGGGTGAGAGAGAGACGTGGAGTGAGAAGAGAAAACGTGAGAGAGGAAGGAAAGAAAGAGAGAAAAAAGAAAAGAAAGAAAAGATAAGAAGAAAGAGAGAAAGAGAAGAGAAAGAGGGGAAGAGGAGGAAGGAGGATTCACATTCAAAGGGGATTGATACAACCCCCAATCACCCTTCATCAACGGTTTGGCTCGATTTGAGCCAAGGTTAGTACTCTAAACAAATTTAGAGGTCGTTATAATGCCCGAATGCCAATTTTGCTTGAAAAAGGCTAATTTTCATGAAATCTCAATCATGAATGCTCTATTACATGCTTGTTAATGTTAAGATGCCTATGTCTAACATTTTTCATGAATGATAATTTGTCTAAGCTATTCAATGATGAATTTTTGATAGATATACAATGATGTTCGAGGTTTTTTGTAAATTTCATAAAGTGATTTTTCGATCTTGAAAATTCTAGATTTAGGGTTCAAACTTAGGACGTACATATGTATTTTTATAAGATTTTGAAGCCCAAATATTGGATGGGAGTCTCTCTGATATGATATAAGACTACCCTAAAAATTTCGTTCCATTTGGAATTGGGGAAATATATCAAAAATTTGTCTTTGACATTGCTATTTTTCTCGGATGTAATGCAATCCCCCATCGGAAGCCTAGCCCCTAGACAAAGGCCTTTGGCCATAATCAGAACATCCACTTAAAATGAACTTTTAGACATGAAAGTATTCTAAAAAATGGCACTGGTTTCATATTTTTTCCATTTTTCGGTGAATTGATATCAATTTTTAAGTGCATAGTGCTTTGATTTCAGATCTGTCATGATGTGCTGATTTGCATGATTGAAAAGAGTCATTTTTCACAAAGAAAATATACTGTTTTAACTTGTTTTTCTTAATGAAATTTTATATCAGACAGTTATCTACATAGATATATGTTTGTATTTAATTTTCATTTAGAATAGATTTTTATTTGGAATTTATGGTGCAACTGGTCAAAAATCTGGAACAGACCCGACCAATGTATTTGCCTGTACTTGGGGGATATTTTCGACCTGCCCTATGGTATCTTTTAGGATTAGATTCCTTGAGACAAAATGTTGCTCTGGTCTTCTTTCCAGGGATATCTTGTAAGAATTTTTTGAGTAAGTACAGTGCCTTATGTGCCCATTTTGGTCCAGCCGACAAAGCTGTCATCTTCGTGTTCCATCATGTTTTGATTGATTCTCATATGCTTTGGTTGTTTCTCACTTCCATATTTGATGTTATATTTGTTCACTGCTATGTTCAGATGCTCGTATGCATACACTACTTAATTGATGTCTATATTGTCATTGATTGGTGTCACTTTGTTTCACTTTGAATTGGAATGATCACTGCCATAATTGGAATAATCACATTGCCATGATTGGAATGCTACACTGCTTATTGTCATATTTATCGCTACACTTGCTCACATGCTATATTGGATGATTACTGCCATGTTTGGATGCACACTTACCATGTTTGTATTGATTCACTGCTCCTTGCCATTTTGGCTGATGTGTTGCTAAACTTGAATATATTTCCAACATGCTATATTTAGATGCTTACACTGCTATATTTAAGCTCACATTGCTTTGTTAGATTGTTTACTTGTACAACAACTAGGGCAAGATACACCCTAAAATGGAAAGAACTGAACAATTAGGGTAGTGAAACCCTAAAAATGGAAAGAATAATTAGGGCAAAATAAACCCTAGAATAAAGAGAGCAATTAGGGTAGAAAATCCTAAAAAATGAAAATCACAATGAAAAGGGATAGGAAACCATAGAAACCTAAAAATGGAAACAATTAAAAATGGTAGGAATTTAGGTCTCATCCCTAGATCCTATTGACAAAAATAGAAAGAATTTGGTACACATCCCAAATAAAAATGATAGAATTTAGGTCTCATCCTAGATCCTATTGACAAAAATAGAAATAATTTGGTACACATTCCAAATAAAAATGGTAGGAATTTAGGTCCATCCCTAGATCCTTTGACAAAATTGGAAGGATTTTGGTACACATTCCAAATCCGACTCTCAAATTTCGAACTCGTCGTACCTGATTTCTAGGGCAAACCCTAGAATCGTAGGCAATTTGGGAATCCCAAATACGGTACAAAGCCACCCATCAATCATACATCCGGCATAAACTTCAACTTGAACAAAAATCTAATTGAAGCACATGCATAAATCACTTCCATAATCTTTAATCACACACCCATTTTCGAACTACGTTTTGGACTTGATTTCCGGGATTGGAATACGTAGGCGGTTTGAGATGTCTTACACATCTCAAATTCAGTCCAAGACCGAACCATCTTTGGTCCGTTCACCCTTGTATAATATTGTACATTACATTTTGCTTGTTTATTTACTTTAAAAACATGATTGGCTGAACCCTAGGTTAGAACAACTTAGCAACGTGGTTAAGGACATCCCCCATTGAACCCTAGTCATCCAGTTGACCAAGCAGTCAAAATTAGAATTTAAGGGAAAGTTTAGGAGGCCGATATTGATCGGGGCGGTTTGGGTGCCTAACACCTTCCCATAACCGTACCCGAATACTTACCCGATCTCTTGCAGACCAAAGAACCGATACATTGGGTCACGAGTCAATAGAAGTCTTACCTTAGGGTGAGGCTACATTTTTAGAGGTCCTAGACCTTAATCTAGGTGGCGACTCCAATAGAACAAATCGATCTTCATCGATACGGGATACACATTTCCATCCCGAGGAGGATCACGTCGATTTTCCATTGTCCTCACAACTACCACCATCCATGTCAAGTGTGCATGATATATTTCATATCTCATTACTGAAGAAGAACGTCAGAGATCCAACACACGTGTTAACAACGGATCCATCGGATTTGACTGAAGATTTGACGTTTGAAGTAGTACCTTTTGAGATCACTAGCCGGAAGGTGCAACGTCTTCGCAACCATGACATTTACTACGTTAAGATTACTTGGAGAAGCCAAAATATAGAAGATGTTACATGGGAAGAAGAGAACGCTATGCGGAAGCAATATCCTCACCTATTCGACTCGGAAGGTATGTGCAAATTTTGAGGACAAAATTTATATAAGAGGGGGGAAGTTGTAAGACCCGCACTCCACTAACTTGGTCTAACCATGTCGCGCCAGGTTTTTCGATCATTTCTGGACCAAGTGGACCAAGCGTGTGAAGATAGATTACAAACCAGGTATGAGAATCACGTTAAATATATAAACATACCTAAGGTCGCATGCCTGGGTAGGTATGGTCGACCATAAGGAAGGGAATCAAAAATCTCAAATCCAGAACCCCACGGTCGATGATCTCGACCCTACGGTCGACTGTTTATGCGACCGTATGATCAACCGTGAGAACCCAGGTTAGACTTCGAGTTTTGAAACTTTCCTAAACTAAGGGATTGCTTTCCTAATTGAAAGAGGACTCTATATGGAGAGTTTTCCTTTATATAAAGGATGTCGCTCAGCCATTTTTCACTCTTTTAGAACATTAGTAAACCCTAGAGAAAGAGAACGAAGGGAAGGATGAGAAAGAGAAGAAGAAAAAGATAAGGAGAAGAGTTTTCTGAGAAGAGATTGGCTCTCTATTATAGGCAAAGGTATGAAACGAATCTCTAGAGATGTAAACTCTAAGGAATAAGACTTCTGTGGAAGATAGGAAATATCAACCTATTATGATCTATATGGTTTCCTTGAGAAAATCATATAGAGAACCATGAGGAATGAATTTGATGATTAGGGTTGATAAGAAATTACTAATGATGGCCATAGGATGACCTTAGAGTAAACCCCATTGAAGAACAGTAGAATTGACCCAGGAAGAACATGAATTACATGTAGACTGTGACCAGAAATCTCAAGGTCGCAGCTACGGTCGACCATAGCATGACCAGTATGACCAGAGGATCGACCATAGGCATTCGGGAAGATTTCAGAAATCATATGGTCGCAGCTACAGTCACACCATATGCGACCGTAGGGTATCGACCGTAGACAGTAAGGTCGATACAGCATGAGACCATAGGACTAATCAGACATCTATCAGTGCTCTGTTTTAATTTTCGACTACTGTAACATGTCACATATGAACCTTAACTTAAATTCATATAGCTTTTAGGTTGTTGAATCAATTCAAAGAGAATTTCAAGGCTTGGAAGGACATCGAGAATTGCTAACAGGTGAGGGAACAAGACCCAAACTAATTGGTTAATAACAAACTGTTTATTTTTATTGAGTCCAATGTCATGATTGATTCTATACGTGTATGCTTATAATGTGCATCTCACATGTCATCCAATATTCCTGCTATTACTGTTCATGCATATTTAATTTTGTTTATTTATAACATGATGATGATGATGATGATGCTAGGAATAGGCATGTGAATGTATATGTGTGGTTGGTGTGTTGGATGCGAGTGGAGCATCAGGGGGAAGACATGGCATGGTGGTCTTCGACCTCATCACCATACTCTAGCTCTATTTCTACTCAAGTCTTGCCCACTAACATCGTTGTATCGCCATTACCTTAGTAGAACTATTATGTTGTAAGGCATCAGGGGAGTGGTCTCGGACCATGTGGTCTCTGACTCTGTCGGAGGGCCTTAGCTTTATCTCTATAGACGTATTGAGGGATGTCAGGGTGAGGCCTTGGATACACTATTTGGCATTAGGATTGATTAGTTGCAAACTCAGTTTGCAAGCCCTCGCCAATAGGGGCTTACATATTGGTATGGGTAGGACATCAGGGGAAGTATTGGCGGTGTTTGATCCGAACACTTTAGCTCTATCTCTATTCCATGGTGGGTGCATGTGAGATGGCAATGGTATTTGATCCATTGGGTGGATTCACACACTCGTGTATAGAGGTGCGGCGGCCACCAAACCTTTCTATAGCACATTGCAAACTTAAAAATCAAACCAAAGATTTGAATTGAATGCATACATATGTTTGTTGCATTGTTTTGTTTGCTCAATGAGCCGTGATGTGTGCTCACAACTTGGTATCAGAGCTCTCAGGCTCTGGTCTATTAAACCAAAATACTACCACAAGGGTCGTGAACTGAGTTAGGATAAAAATTAAAAGTTATAATAAGAACACCCCATAAGCACCTGTGTTGTATGAGACATAACCTAAGAAAGAGAATAATGCACACATGTAAATGAAAAACCAATTATATATATATATATATATATATATATCCAAAAAAAGGAAAAAAAATAAACGGCATCGTGAAGCTGGGGGTGCTAGAGGAGGAGGTACCTCACGATCTCGATCATAGTCCTCAGCATATACTCTTATAAGCCAGGCTATCTGAGTCTGGGTCACCTGGAGACTAGCTGCCAGATTTGCTACCCTTTGATCTGTGGTACACTAAGCCTCTCGAATCTCACATAACAGCCCCATCATGCCATCTGGTGGTGGGGACGAAGGACCAGCTGAGTGAGAAGGAGCCCGAAAAGGGCCAGCTCTAGAGGAATGCTGTGGTGATGAAGGAGGTATGGCATCCACATCCATGTACATCCGATCATCATCCTCCTCATCATCACTCTCGTGTGCCTCTGCTCCTACCTCTGCTGCTGCTGCCGCCTCTACATCTGTTGTCGCTACCTGAGTTAGAGGATGTCTCATAGCATTTCTCTCCTCGTCACTGACCTGCACATCTAGCATCCCCATCCTGCAGATGGCCTCCCAATCAAGGTCAGTCGAAAAAGTATCCTCGTGAATCCTCTCATCGACCAAGTATACCTACAGGCGAGTGAGTAGAGTGGTGATCAAATGCCCATAGAGTAGGTTACCCACCAGACCAGGCGTCGTGGCACGGTGCATGGTCTTGATAATGATATAAGGAAGGCAGATAGGCTACCTAGTGCAGATGCAGTACAGAAGGTACTGAGTCAACTATGAAACCTTCTCATAATGTCCACTCTGGGGAATCAGGTTATGCTGAATGATCTTGCTATACACTCGGGGCTCTGGACGTAGGTTAATTGCCTTCATCGGTCAGCGATCATCCCGAAGAATCTAGTTATCTATTTCTGCACACATTCACACTGATAGAAACTAGGGTTCCTTGGGTGCGTAGTATACGAAGGGACCGTCATTTGAGATACCCAGGATATCAGCCAACTTTTGGTAGTTAACTGAAACCTCTACCCCTTTAACTAAACTGGTGATCCTGAGCTCTCTTCCCCTATTTATATCCTCTAGGTCACCCTCTACCTATAAATTATAGTAAAACTGTTTCACCAACTCAGGGTAGGTGCAACCCTCATATATAATCACAGGGAGCAAGCCCATATCACCAAGAGCTCCCTCCACATCAAACAGGGCTAGGCTGGCCAAGTTGACACAACGACCCCCTTCCACCTTCTTACACTCATACCAGGGATACTGTGCCTCTATTTTAATAGAATTGAAGCGACAGGGATCATGAACTCTGGGGACTTTAGTGCAAGCCATGTTATCTGCAAGGGCATACACCAACAAGTAACATATCAAATATAGTAAAAATTTAAAATTTTGGCATTATGACGACGTGATTGGCCAAAAACCTCACTTTTCACCCAAACATTTGGGCAGGAGGACTTACATAGGTCCCAACCCATCCTACAAGGTTCATACAATCAGAAATTTAAACTAGCTGGGTCGAATTTGAAGAAATTTTGATAATTGGAAAAAACCCCAAAATTTAGGTCAAAAATGGAAATTTTTAAGTTTCTATTAAACTAACCGATGAAACTCAAATTTTCTTGATGGCTTTCATTCATTGAGTGGCCAATAGTAATAACCCCCAATAAAAATAAAATTTTTACCGTTAGAAAAATATTAATTTGAAGAAAATCCTATAAATGGAGCAAAACCTAGGTATGAAAGCTTAAAAAGGAGAAAGAGTAGGGAACATACCTGGAGGAATGGAATGTAGGTCGTAGACCGATGAAAGAATCACCAAATTTGTACGGTTGACACTGTAGCAACTCAGTGATGGAGAGTTGAGTTGTGAATAATAGAAGACAAAAGTTAAAATAAGAAAATGGCTTGAAATTAGAATTTAAAAACCTGATTTGGTGTCGTGTGGTCGCAGAATTCGACCAAAAATGCGACTCCACGATCAACCCCATGTAAGCACCCCGATTTTGCCACTGCGAGGATCTCCGCTCTCTTTGGGGCACCATGCGCAATGAGAGAGTTGTAAAGAAAAAAATAAAAATAATAAAAATAAAATATAATAATAAAAAATGAATGAAACAAAGATATATAAAAAAAATAATAATAATAATAATAAAAAGAAAAAGAAATGGAAAAGGGGTGGGGGCAATTTGGGTATAAAATGAAAAAAAAAAAACAATCCCAATCCCTAAAAGAAGGGATCGAAGACCAAAAAAATAAAAAAAAAAAAAATCGGGGGAGGAGAAGAAAAGAGGAACAAAGAGATGGAGAGAGGCGGTGAGGGAGAGAGTTGCAGGGGAAGAGGGGATTTTGACACCTCAACCCTCCTTCCCAAAATCCCTCCCCCAAAAGCCACCGGTCTCCCGGCTTCTCCCAAAACACATAAGCTCCTTCATCCCCCCCCCCCCCATCGACACCTCATCAACCAGGGGTTGCCCAGAGAACAAGGACAAAAAGGAGTGAGAACCGAAGAGGGAGGGGAAAAAAGGAAAAAAAAAACCAGCAGAGAGGAAAGAAGAGCAGAGCAGGATAGAGAGAGGAGCAGAAGAAAGAGAAGAGGAGCAGAAGAAGAAGAAAAAGGCGGCAGTAGCTGCGAGAGGAGGAAGAAGAAGTAGCCGAAGAAAGAGAAGAGAGGAAAAAAGAAAGAAAAAAACCAGAGAGGAAGGGCGGACGGTTGCAGCAGGGGAGAGAAACCAAAAAAAAAATACACAGAATGGAAAGAAGAGCAGAGAGGGTGTGAGAGGGGAAGAAGAAGGAGAAAAGAAGAGAGGAGGAGGAAGGCGGCAGCACAGCCGCCGCCGCCGTGAAGGAAGGAGGACAGGAGCTGAGAGGAATTTTTGTCTTCCTCCCTCTCCTTTCCGACGATCTCGGTCAATAGGTGAGTTCATTACATTTTTTTTTTTTTTTTTTTTTTTTACTGCACTTTTCCTTTTCCAGTAATGTATTGAGTTCGGGTTTGCATTTGGCCAAAGTGGTCCTTTATTGCTAGTCCGGTTGGGTTATTCCTGATTTGGTTGGGTTTAAGTATTAGGTTTGGATTTAGTTCTGATTAGGCTTGGTCAGGCCTGATTTATGTTGGGTCTGGTTCAGATGGATTTAGGTTAGTCTGGCCTACTCCAAGTTTAGTTTGGGTTGGGTTTATGTGGTCTAGGTTAGGTTTAGGATGGTTTGGTTTAGGTTAGGCAGGTTTGTTTCAGTTTAGGCTAGAATTGGGCTTATGGTTTGGTCTGGCTTAGGTTAGACAGGTTTGGTTTAGTTTAGGTCAGATTTTAGTTTAAGGGCTGGTCTAGTTTTAGGTTTATAGGGTTTGGTTTAATTGGTTCTGGGCTGGTTCAGGTCAATCCAAGTTCAACTCTTTAGAGTCTGGGTAGGTTTAATTTGGTCCTGTCTAGCCTGGCTTAGTTTAAGTTGGGTTTGATCCAACACTCTTGGTTGGTTTGGTCATATTGAAGCTATTTCTGTCATATGCTTAAAGGCCATTTCAGTATCATGCCACATCTATATGCTTACCACTACATTCATCTAGGTAAGTCTGCCCATGTTTATTATCTTTTAAATACCCTTCAAAGCTGTCCATGTTTAAAGGGTATCATAATTTGCTGACTTAGAAATCTGATGTGGTGCATGAAATATTTTATTATGAGAGACACTTTGATTCCATGTTAGATGATTCCGTTCATATCTAGATCAAGTGAATCAATGTATATCTCTTTCCATGCTTAACTTTGTTAAATTCATATTGCAAAGCACCACCCTCCCCAAGTGATGTATCCTCACTCTAACACTTCACTGTGATAGATGCATGTTAGGATACACATTTCCCATTATGTGATTGGTCAGGGGACTCTGATGAGTCCAGCCGCCCCTTGTGGGCTCATTTAGAATGAGCCCACCCAACCCTAGGATTGGATCCAAGAGTGTGGGAAATCGTTGTATCAAGAATGTATATTAATGAAAAATATGTGCTTGGGTAGATGTATGAATAGGATTGGTGGTCTGACGGACGGTCCACCTGGGAATCCCTAATATGGGATATGAGTGAGATATTAGTGTACCCCCATGTGTGGGGAGCTGAGGCATTTAGCCTTTCCTGAGTGTTACCACGCGTGTCCATGGCTCGTCAATCCATGGGAACTACGCTGGATCCATGGGGGAGACGGGGGGGGTGGTCGCTGACGTTCGGTCAAATTGAGGTAAGTCCATGTATTGGGATTACTTAGTCGAGGGGACTTCCTTGTGATAGGGAGTACCTCAACACTCAGATGGGTCCCACTGTTGTGGGGACATCACTCATTGTAGGATGTGTTCCATGATTATGGGAGCATCCATCGCTTGGGATGCATTCCAACATTTTGGGAGCGTCCCTTCTCTTGCACACACTTGGTACGTACACACCCGCCCGAACTACGTTTGGCCTGATTCCCGCCGCATAGAGATACGTAGGCGGTCTGGGATTTTCCCATACATCGGTCATATGTTATATATCATTTTTTTTCTTCCTTTTGATGTATGATTAAACCAATCTTTAAATTCTTTGATTCATTTTGTAATTATTTTTTCTTGTTTAATTTGTTTAATTTCGGCTTTTGACATGCATAGTTAGTAAATAATTGAGATCAAATTAAGACTTTTCTTATACCTTGTAATTTAATTAGATTAAATAGCCTCAAGCATTCATATACTGTAGGAAAGGATAGGATTTAGGGAGACCGGTTCAACCGGGCGAGTTGGGTGCCCAACACCTTCCCAACTCATAATTTGGCACTTACTCGCTTTTGGTGAGACAAGATAGTCGTTCCATTTGCGCGAGTCATTAGTGTCCCTCCATTGAGGGACATCATTTATAGGTCATAGACCTTATCTAGGTGGCGACTCTAGTCTTCTTACCCTCCACTGGCATGAGTGGATGGGATCTGAGGATGAGAACTTTCCAGATCCCAGTATGAGTGTAATGAGGGTAGACAAGTTTCACAACATATAAATTCAAATTTTAAAAATGAGGATAACATTAAATTAACACCAAATTTTTTTCCCTTGTCCTCACACTGGCAACTCCGCTGGGGAGATTCATGCCAGACTCTAGATTGTAAATCCCTATCCCTTTCTCTTTATGCATAAATTTATATCTTGGGGCTTTAGGTTGTAGTTCGGTGTAGAAGTAGCAAACAGTGGTCTTCAACCTTGATTGTTTAGGTGCATTGTATACATTGCTGACTATTTTATGGTATAGTGATACCATGGTTCTCGAGATATTGGTTACTATTGTTTTAAACCTCGTGGTTAGCTGAAACGAGCTCCAGTGCATATTGGATGACCTGCCAGGCGAAGCCATAACCTTTGCCTGTACTCACGGCTATGCAGGTATATAAAGGGATGAAGGTGTCTTTGACTCATCGTGCATATGGTGATTCTTATCCTTGTCAAGGTATCATTGTCGTGTTCCATTATCACATTACTGACACTTGTATGCTTGATTCATCCCTGAACACCTAAGTGTTGTCTTTACCCAGTTTCACCTCACTCAACGCAGGCGGTCACTGATGAAGCCATCACTCATTTGTTCAAGATTGAATCGAAATTCTTTGATATCCTGTGTGCGTCCTTTCAGACGGTAAATCCCTCCCAAATCCAATGATTTTGATGTGTTCATTTGGTTGGAGTTTCAGCCAGAGATATAGTCTGTTTCACAGATACCCTCTTGCTAAAAACCAACCAAAGAATCAATCTGAATTACCAGAATTAGCAAGGATTAACCTAATGGAGTTCTTACATAGGAGCTAATTTTGTCTGGTTGAGTCAGCTTTGATGCATGCATCTTCATTATTCTTGATTCTCCCTATCTGTTAAAGTCCTAGCCTTTGTTCCCCTGTTCCATATTTCCAGTCATCTTCAGGAGAGTTGAAACATAACATCCAGTTGGGTAAGGGATCCCACCTCTAGGAGACTACATAGAGTCCCCAGTTTTCAATCAACTCAGGGATATCCTAGAGAGTCGGTTAGTCGGGCAGAGGAAATGGAAGATCATGAGATAGAAGATCGTCATGAGCCCCTAAAGGATCAAATCGCCATTTTGACCACCAGACTTACCAGTTTGGAGCGAACAGTTCACGCCATGGTAGGATTGGTCAAGCAAAACATGAATATTGGGCCGCAATCAGCCTCCAATGTAGTAGCCTCACCTGAGGGGGGTAATGGTCCCACCACCCCCATGAATGCATCTCCTTCGCCCCAGATAGTGATTCAAGAGCCTTCCCCCAGTAAGCTATCAGAGGTGGATAAACTGTTGGCCAATTCAGCCGTCATGAGTCGATTGCACAATGTAGAGCATTTTCTTAGAGGAATGAAAGGAATGGAAGATCAGATTATAGATGCTGAGGGAGTGAATAACTTCCCAGAGGCCAAGCTGACAGATAAATTCAAATGGCCTCTGGAGAAATTTGACAAGTCAGGTTGCCCCACCACCCATCTTAAATCATTTACTGGCATCTTGAGGATAGGGAGGGGGTTCACAGATGAGCAGTTGGGCCAAGCATTTCAGTTCTCTTTATCTAGTGGGGCTCACAAATGGTTCTTACACTTGAAACCTTCCCAAATCAAGTCCTGGGTAGACATTACAACTGCTTTTGTGGAACATTATTCTTATAACACTGAAGTGGAAACCTACAGAAGGCAGTTAAAAACAATCATGCAGTTGCCCGGAGAAGGATTCACTGCTTACTTGGCCAAGTTCAGGGCCATTGCTGCACAAATCTGGAATAGACCTTCTGAGAGAGAGCGAGTTAACATGATGATGAGAGGGTTCACTAACCCATATAAAACTTTTATCTTTGGACAAGGCATCACCACATTCCAGACCTTAATTGCTGCTGGGCAACAGATCGAGGACGCGATCAACCATGGGGATCTCCCCCATAAAGGCGATAAGGTAATATCTGAGGGCAGCTCAAGCAGGAGAAATAATTCTTCCAAAGCATCTAGTGCAAATTTCTTTTCCCAGGCCAAGAGTGTGGCAGCGGCCTCTTCAACCCCGTTATTGATTGAAGCTCCATATCCCAAGAGGAATCAAAGAGCAAGCAGACAATACACAGAGCTGGGTTTACCAACAGAATTAATCATGGATAAGTTGATGAAGGCTGGCCAATTAAAGCCCCCTGGACCAATGGTACTACTCAATCCTCTCCCAGCAAGTTTTAGGCAAGACAGATTCTACAAGTTCCACAACCAGGCTGGGCATGGCACAGAATTTTGCTTCACCTTAAAGGAAGCGATTCAAGATGCACTGGAGGGTGGAACTTTTGCCATTCAAAATCAACCAGCATCTATAGCGAAAAATCCTCTCCCTAACCACTCTGTCAACTTCATAGAGGAAGGGGAGGAGGATGGTCGTTACAATTTTTCACCTTTTGAGAATTCTGATGAATATGGCGCATCTTCAGTTTCACCCGTTTACAGTTGGAAGGACCAGAACAAGTATGAGGGGTCATCTAAGGTTGTGGTTATCAAGCAAGAACTAGAGTATGATTTAGAGGTGGTCTTCCCTCATCAGACAAAGCACTCCGTAACAAGGGTTGAGAAGGGAACCCCTTTAATCATATACATTGAGGATGAGCTGGAGGTAGCCCAAGCGACCCAAGATTTCAGTAACCTGGAGCCTTACATCCCTGGGTATGATGACAAGCCTATAGCAGAAACCCGGAGTGGAAAGACCTTCAAGCCCGCAAACCTGACAGTTGATAATCCCGGACAGTTGGCGAGAGACAAGGGGAAAGAGCAATGTACTGCCCCTGAGCCCCAGAACCCTATTTTGAAGCAGTTGGAAAAGACACAAGCTAATGTGTCAATTTGGGGCTTACTCATGGCATCCAAGGCACACAAGGACGCAGTTCTGAAATCATTAGCCAGCATCCAAGTTCCAGTCTCCACTAATTATACTGAGCTAGCAAGCATAGTTGGGGGATCTCATGCTATTAACTCCTTGATGTATGGCGACGCCGACCTCACTGATGAAGGGAGGATGCATAACAAGGCTATTTATATCACCATTGGTCTCAGGGATCACTTGATTCCGAGAGTGTTTGTAGATGAAGGCTCAGCAATGAATGTCTTCCCTCTGAGCACTTTCAAGCGTCTTGGGTTCAATGAGGCGGAGCTCAGGCCTTCCACACACTGTGTTAAGGCTTATGACTATACTAGGAGGACCATCAATGGAGTACTTAATGCACAAATTAAGGTAGGTCTTGCTATGTTTGATGTCGAGCTTCATGTCGTGGACATACCTACTTCCTTCAATCTACTTTTGGGAAGGCCTTGGATCCACAAAGAAGGAATCCTCACCTCGTCATTGCATCAAAAGGTCAGATTCCTATATGAAGGGGTGGTGGTGACAGTATATGTCGATTCCGATATGGTTAATGCCCTAGCAGTGGAAGACAGCGGTTCAGAGGACAGTGCAGGGGTGCAACTAAGTGGGTTCCAGATCAGTTCAATCCTGGCAACAACACAGTCAGAACCCTCAGGTAAGAATTTAAATTTTGTATTTAATTCATTGCTTAACATGTCTTTTTTCCCAGGAATGGGTCTGGGTTTGCATCAACAAGGTGACATCAATGTGCTTTCTCTAATGATAAATGAGAACAGATTTGGACTGGGGGTACGTTCCTTCCAGGGAAAACCTAGCCCTAATTGATCAGAAGCGGACGAGAGCCGATGATCATTTTTCGAGGCTCTAAAAAAGAAAGTACAAGAATAGTAGGCAGTTTTTAGTTTTTCCAAGAACAGGCGATAGCAGCAGTAAGACATGGCAGCAACAATGGTCGGACCAAGAGATCCATAGCCTCCATTTCGATGGGATTCATAGTGAAGAAGAGATCTCACCTTTTTCAACTCTTAATGGACACTTCGTCAAGGAAGGGTCAGACTTTCCATTATATGGCTTCCCCGAGCCATGGTATGACGTGCACCTTCAACGGCGAGTTCCTGGCTTTGAGATCTTCTTTAACTGTGATGTTGATTGGGTAGAGCTGGAGCTGATGAGGATTCAAAAGCAGAGTGATGCGGCGAAGACGGGATCAGAGTTCGTGGATGTCGGCAGCTTGTTCGACGACGAAGGAGTCTTGACCATCACCGAGGAAAACGAGAGCGAGGATTTGGGTCCACACTAGCTTATTCATCCTTTTGATGGGGTTATCCCTAATTGGAGTTGTGTAGACCATTTTGTCTTTTTTAATGAGTCATGTATTTTGAACAATTTGACTGTGTCTGTGCCTAGTACAAGTTTAGATAAGATGCAAACATTTTCTAGCGTTGATTCTGTCCCACTTGGGACCTCCTATCCTATAAATACCTCTTCTATTAGTATTGAAAATTTCACTTTCGATTATACTATGTCTTCTTCTTCTTCCATTCTTGTCGATTATATTAACTCTGACTCGGATAATGATGAAAATGATGAACCTTCTCCTGAGTTAATGCGATCCATCAAGGCTTCAAAAGAAATGAACGCCCGACCAGTCGAAGAGGATTTCAAAATGATCAACTTGGGCTCAACTGAAGAACCCCGTGAGATCAAGGTTGGGGTAACCTTAACTGAGGAAGAAACAGCTAATATGGTGGAGTTATTCAAAGAATTTCAAGAAGTCTTTGCCTGGTCTTATGAGGATATGCCTGGAATAGACCCTGAGGTGGTCCAGCATAAGATTCCCTTGATGCCTGGTTCAAAGTCCCACAAGCAAAAGTTGAGGAGATTGAGGCCAGAGTGGGCTTTGAAGGTCAAGGAGGATATCCATAAGCAACTTGATGCCGGTTTCCTTGAAGTGGTCCACTACCCTGATTGGTTGGCCAATATTGTTATTGTCCCAAAGAAAGATGGTAAATTAAGGGTATGTGTAGATTATAGGAATCTGAACAAAGCAAGCCCTAAGGATAACTTTCGCTACCCAAGATTGACATATTGATCAACAACACCGCTGGACATGCACTATTATCTTTCATGGATGATTTTTCAGACTACAATCAGATAAAGATGGCACCAGAGGATAAAGAGAAGACTTCATTCACTACAGATTAGGGTACTTATTGTTATACAATAATGCCATTTGGGCTTAAGAATGCTGGGGCCACTTACCAAAGAATAGCTACTACTGTCGGCCATGACTTGATCCATAAGGAGGTTGAAGTATATGTAGATGATATGATTGTGAAGTCAATTACAAAGGAGGATCACTTCACGGCATTGAGGACATTCTTTGAACGGATAAAGCGATACAAGTTAAGGCTGAATCCACAGAAGTGTGCTTTTGGAGTAACTGTTGAAAAAATGTTGGGCTTCTTGGTAAGTGAGAGGGGTATAGAGATTGACCCAGCCAAGATTAAAGCTATATCTGAAATGCCTCCTCCAAAAATAGAAAAGGAGATCAGGGGATTCCTAGGAAGAGTGCAATACTTAAACAAATTCATAGCGCATCTGACAGCCATCTGTGAACCTATTTTCAAGCTATTAAAGAAGGACCAGCCAAAAACTTAGAATCCCCAGTGCCAGTTGGCTTTCGATAGGATCAAAGTATAATTGACTAATCCGCCAGTTTTGGTCCCGCCAACCCCTAGGAGACCACTTCTGTTGTATTTGTCTGTCTTAGAAGAGTCAATGGGATCCATGATTGCCCAGCATGACGAAGATGGACGTACTGAAAGGGCTATGTATTATCTGAGCAAGAAGTTCACGGGCTATGAGGTTAACTATACCCCTTTGGAGAAAACATGCACGGCTTTGGTCTGGGTAACGAGGAGATTGAGACATTACATGCTCTCATATCTTATTGTCCTCATCTCCCGCATGGACCCGATCAAGTACCTTTTTGAGAAGCCGGCCTTGATAGGAAAAATGGCACGGTGGTTGTTGCTGCTTTCAGAGTTTGATATTACCTACATGAACCAAAAGTCTATCAAGGGGAGTGTGATCGCTAAGCATTTTTCATCCCTCCCAATCGAAGAAAATCTTAAGCAATTAGAGGACGTATTTCCTGGTGAAGAAGTCTCTACTATTCAGGAAGAACTGGGAGATGACACTTGGGTGATGTTCTTTGACGGCGCGGCAAATCATCGAGGATATGGAGCTGTGGTATTGTTAGTTGATCCCGATGGTGTCTTCATACCTTTGTCTTTTCGTTTGGAGTTCGAATGTACAAACAATATTACAGAGTACGAAGCCTGTGTGAGAGGGCTCCGAGCAACTTTGTCCTTTGGTGTACAGAAATTGAAAGTGTATGGAGACTCTTCAGTCGTTATCTATCAAGTCAGGGAAGACTGAAAGACAAGAGATGAAAAGCTCGTACCTTATAAACATTGGGCTCAGGTCTTGGCCGGTAAATTCAAAGAGATAGAATTTGGATACTTCCCGAGAGATACAAATCGATATGCTGATGCATTGGCAACGCTAGCGTCATTTATTCCGCAATAACATAATCAAATCTCAAAAGTGAAAACTGACACCTCGCACATGCGAGCCCCAAAGTCAGGATTGAAGGCGAGCTTTCACGCATTTCACAGAACCACTTAGGGAGATTATTCCGCAACAACGGAACCAAATCTCAAAAGCAAAACTGACACCCCGTACACGCGAGCCCCAAAGTCAGAATCGAAGGCGAGCTTTCACGCATTTAGCGGAACCGCTCGGGGAGATTATTCCATAACAACGGAACCAAATCTCAAAAGCGAAACTGACACCTCGCACATGTGAGCCCCAAAGTCAGAATCGAAGATGAAAGGCCAGTGCCTCAATGAACAAGGACCACATTAGCGTAAACTGTCAAAACTCGTCAGACAAAAGCTAGGAATTCCTATACTCAATAGGACCCCAACCATAAGAGATTCACCGGCGATGCATGGGATGAATCGAAAAAAAGGCAAGCTCAAGATGAATACACAAGAGTTAAATACTTGAGGTAGATATCAAGCATCAAACATAAGATGAATAAAGCATTA
The DNA here is from genome assembly GCA_028583415.1 of Protea cynaroides. NCBI lineage: Eukaryota > Viridiplantae > Streptophyta > Magnoliopsida > Proteales > Proteaceae > Protea > Protea cynaroides. The sequence goes on from CM053273.1 coordinate 85,109,956, forward strand.
AATGGTAATGAAATAACTAAGATGAACAATGTGGAGATTTTCATTCAAAGTCAGAAGCAAACATCACAATGCCAGTGTACTAAATGTAAACACTAGTGCAATTAAGTATAGAGAAATATTAATTCAGATAACAAAGGTCCTGGGATATCCCTAAGGGACAAACACTTAGATGGGGGAGACAACAGCTAGGGTTCTAGTCAAAACCATGGTAGATCGATTCTCCCAGGCAGAGGCAATGTTCTGAACCAAATCTGGAGTTAGCTCCCTGCAAGGCACTGGCTCATCAAGAGATTCATGTACAGGAGGTGGTAGGCCATGCTGTTGATGAAGTCGATTCGAAGAGTAGAACGCCGTATGTGTAAGACCCATAAATTGGACATGAGTGCCACCTGGGGTGCTCGTTACAATGCAATTCTCTCTCCATCAGCTACAACCCCACCGGATGTCTGTGGATCTGATCATGGTGAGCCGGCTTGGCTAATCTGTCTCTTTGTGGAAGTCCGCACCATTGGCTCTCCCCCAGTATTGGTTATGTGTGAACTCAAGATCTTGTAGAGCAGGAATCAAACTCAATCTCTTTAGGAGCCAACACTGCAGTAAATGCGGCGACCTTATAAATCGATCCAAATCGAACTTGTTGTTATGCCTTGCCATCACATCAAGGCCGTTCAAAGTTTTTGCCAAAACAGTTGGTATAATATCACCACCATCATTAGCATGGATAATGAGGTCCACTATGGCAGGGGACTCTGTGCGCTTCTGGCTTCTTAGCAAGTAACAGGCGATCATGCAATAGATGAATACTCTTCCCCTCTGTACCTTTGCTTGGAAGTCCTCAGGGACTTTGCATGCATACTTTTTTGTCATTTCCTGGATGTCCAATCCCCATTCTTGAAGAAAACTTTGACTTCTTCCTTACTCCACTCGAAATGTTCTCGGATCTTCTGAGTGTACTCACCCCAAAGCTGAGGTTTAAAGATCCTCTCCCTATAAGGGTACATCAGACATGCCCTGAATTCTTCCACTGTAGGGCACATCATTGCAGCACCAAATTTGAAGACGTGCATTGAGGGGTCCCAGAATTTGGCGACTATTTTCAACAGACCAAGACAGAAGCGCATGTTCTGAAGGCCATATAGGGCTTTGAGATGATATGGTTTTAAAGGTGAGATGTCTCTCCCAGAATTGAACCATTCCCACTTCCTAAGACCTTTATTCATATTTGTCGTGTAGTTGCCAAACAAAAAGTTAGTCTTGTACATCACAAAAGTAGTAAACAATGGGTTCAAACCCATAATAAAATGTTCATACAGTTGAGAGGTCTCCCACTTAGGAGTGCATAAACATGAATATTTGAATGCATTCTAATAAATCATGTATAACTTTACTGCATATTATAGCTATGTCTGTGCACTACATCCTAATAGTCAGACCAAGTGCAAAGAAGATGAAGGCCTAGCTAGGCTGACAAGAAGCTGTCCACATGGTTGGCCATGGGAGGATCTTTGGGCTGCTTATGTAGAGTGACTAATCCCCAAGAGAGGATGCCACCTTTTGGGCAAAGAAACATGAACCTTGGAATTTGGGACGTCGTCGAATGGATGAACGACATATTAATTCCAGTTGAGTTATAGGATCGTAAATGTATAGAATGACCTACTCACGAGAGACAGTGCCATACAGATTCGCTCACAAAGGAAGGAGGCCAAAGATGTAAACTCTGTGAATCTGTTGGATTGGAGAACGGGAGAAGAGTTTCAGCCATAGAAGGATTTCTTTCCCTGTATAACGATGAGAAGGCACGACCTTTTAGCTGATTATAAGCCTGATCAGATCGAAGAGGTCCAAGGTTTCACAAACTATGGAAGTCAAACCCCCTCTTTTTTTTTTTTTTTTTTTTCAGGGGTAGAACTAAACATAGTATTTCTTTACCTGATCCAGATTTGTTAGATACTGCAATTCTTCGCCATCAAGGTCGGTCAACCGTATAGCCTTGCCTGGGAGGATTTCTTTGATAAGAAAAGGTCCGCTCCAATTTGGAAGAAACTTACCCCTAGGGTCATGTATGGGAGCCCTTTGCTCTTTTAGCCCCAAGTCTCCGATAATCAAATGTCGAGGATGTACTTTCTTGTTGAAGGTGGCAGCAATCCTCTGTTGATACTTCTTTGAATTGTCTGCAGCCCTCATCCTTTTTCATCAATAAAATTCAATTCCTCATATCTCGCTCGCTTCCATTCAGCCTCAGAGATCTTAGATTCCATAAGGGTCCTCAAGGAAGGGACCTCTAATTCAATGGAAAGAACTGCCGCCATACCATAGACTAAAGAGTAGGGAGTTGCTCCTGTAGATGTCCTAACCGAAGTGCGGTAGGCCCATAAAGCATAGGGAAGCTTATCCGCCCAATCCGTGTTAGTTTGTGCCATCTTCTGCAGGATAACCTTGATGTTCTTGTTAGCTTCCTCGACTGCCCCATTTGTCTATGGGCGATAAGGAGAAGACCTATGTTGATTGATATGGAACTTCTCACACAAGTCTTGCACCATACCCCTGAAATGTGCACCTTGATCAGATATCAAATCCTGAAGCATGCCATGGCGGCAAATGATGTACTCCTCTAAGAACTTAAACACTTTGTTGGCAGTAAGCTTGGCATAGGACTGTACCTCCACCCACTTCGTGAAATAATCTATGACAATCAGGATAAATTCATGTCCATTGGATGCCTTGGGGTTTGTCTTCCCCATCACATTTATATCCTAGGTTGAAAATGACCAAGGAGAGCTCAAAGTATGCAATTCTATTGGGGGCACATGGATAAGATTAGCAAATATCTGACACTTGTGACATCTTTTCACAAAGTCGACACAGTCTGCTTCCATTGTGTTCCAATAATACCCCAAGCGTAGGATCTTTTTAGCAAGCATCCTGGCATTCATGTGGGGTCCACATATCCCTTCATGGATTTGTTCAATAACATTCCGGGCCTATTCCTCATCGACAGAAACTAATTGGACTCCATCATAAGACCTCTTATATAGAATATCTTCACATAATATGAACTGAGTAGCACGTCTCCTCAGGGTTTTCTTCTCTCCTGATGTTGCATCTGCAGGGTATTTAGATTCCCTGATGAAATCCACTATAGGGGCGAACCAAGGTCGACCGTCTGCTGTGAGCGCATTGACCTCTTCATCCATGTAAGCCGGCTGTATCATTCTTTCAATTATCAAAAGTTGCATCCTCTCATTTGGATTACCTCCAATCTCCCTGAGTGGTTTCGTAAAATACGTAAAAGTTCGCCTTCGATTTTGACTTTGGGGCTCGCGTGTGTGAGGTGTCAGTTTCGCATTTGAGATTTGGTTCCATTGTTGTGGAATAATCTCCCCGAGCGATTCCGCTAAATACGTGAAAGCTAGCTTTCGATTCTGACTTTGGGGCTCGCGTGTGCGAGGTGTCAGTTTTGCATTTGAGATTTGGTTCCATTGTTGTGGAATAATCTCCCCGAGCAGTTCCGCTAAATGCATGAAAGCTCGCCTTCGATTCTAACTTCTCGCGTGTGCGGGGTGTCAGTTTTGCTTTGAGATTTGGTTCCTTTGTTGCGGAATAATCTCCCCGAGCGGTTCCGCTAAATGCGTGAAAGCTCGCCTTCGATTCTGACTTTGGGGCTCGCGTGTGCGGGGTGTCAGTTTCTCTTTTGAGATTTGGTTCCATTGTTGCGGAGTAATCTCCCTGAGTGGTTTCGCAAAATGCGTAAAAGCTCGCCTTCGATTCTGACTTTGGGGCTCGCGTGTGCGGGGTGTCAGTTTCGCTTTTGAGATTCGATTCCTTTGTTGAGGAATAATCTCCCCGAGCGGTTTTGCGAAATGCGTGAAAGCTCAGTTTTGTTTTTTCGGATCCGTTTTGAGAGTTCCAAGGTCGCTATGGCCACTACTCAAGAGAACTCGTGTTTGTTTTACTTAGCTTTCCAATAATGGTTGTGGCAAAATTAGGTCTTCTTGTCTTCAACCTCAATTAGTACAATTTTGACTGAAGAGGGGTATCTGTCAACACCCCGATTTTTTCACTGCGGGGATCTCTACTCTCCTTGGGGTACCTACGCAATGAGAGAGTTGTAAAGAAAAAAAATAAAAATAATAAAAATAAAATATAATAATAAATAAAACAAATATATATAAAAATAAAAATAATAATAACAATAATAATAATAAAAAGAAAAAGAAATGGTATATATATATATATATATATATATATATATATATATATATATATATATATATATATATATATATATATATATATATATATATATTTCGTAAAATGAAAAAGGGGTAGGGGCAATTTGGGTATAAATGAAAAAAAAAATAAACAACAATCTCGATCCCTAAAAGAAGGGATCGAAGACCAAAAAAATAAATAAAAAAAATCGGGGGAGGAGAAGAAAAGAGGAACAGAGAGATGGAGAGAGGCGGTGAGGGAGAGAGTTGCAGGGGAAGAGGGGAGGTCGACACCTCAAACCTCCTCCCCAAAATCCCTCCCCAAAAGCCACCGGTCTCCCGGCTTCTCCCCAGCCACCTCAGCTCCTTCATCCCCCCCCATCGACACCTCATCAACCAGGGGTTGCCCAGAGAACAAGGACAAAAAGGAGTGAGAACCGAAGAGGGAGGGGAAAAAGGGAAAAAAAACAGCAGAGAGGAAGAAGAGTAGAGGAGGATAGAGAGAGGAGCAGAAGAAAGAGAAGAGGAGCAAAAGAAAGAGAAGAAGGCGGTGGTAGCTACGAGAGGAGGAAGAAGAAGTAGCCGAATAAAGAAAAGAGAGGCAAAAAAACCAGAGAGGAAGGGCGGACGGTTGCAGCAGGGGAGAGAAACCAAAAAAGAAAAAAGAAAAAAATACACAGAGCAGAAAGAAGAGCAGAGAGGGTGTGAGAGGGGAAGAAGAAGGAGAAAGGAAGAGAGGAGGAGGAAGGCGGCAGCACAGCCACCGCCATCGTAAAAGAAGGAGGACAGGAGCTGAGAGGAATTTTTGTCTTCCTCCCTCTCCTTTCTGGCGATCTCGGTCGACAGGTGAGTTCATTACATTTTTTTTTTTTTTTTTTTTTTGCTACTGCTCTTTTCCTTTTCCAGTAATGTATTGAGTTCGGGTTTGCATTTGGCCAAAGTGGTCCTTTATTGCTAGTCCGGTTGGGTTATTCCTGATTTGGTTGGGTTTAAGTATTAGGTTTGGGTTTATTTCTGATTAGGCCTGGTCAGGCCTGATTTATGTTGGGTCTGGTTCAGATGGATTTAGGTTAGTCTGGCCTACTCCAAGTTTAGTTTGGGTTGGGTTTATGTGGTCTAGGTTAGGTTTAGGATGGTTTGGTTTAGGTTACGCAGTTTTGTTTCAGTTTAGGCTAGAATTGGGCTTATGGTTTGGTCTGGCTTAGGTAAGACAGGTTTGGTTTAGTTTAGGTCAGATTTTAGTTTAAGGGCTGGTCTGGTTTTTGGTTTATAGGGTTAGGTTTTATTGGTTCTGGGCTGGTTCAGGTCAGTCCAATTTCAACTCTTTAGAATCTGGGTAGGTTTAATTTGGTCCTGTCTGGCTTGGCTTAGTTTAAGTTGGGTTTGATCCAACACTCTTGGTTGGTTTGGTCATATTGAAGCTATTTCTGTCATATGCTTAAAGGCCATTTCAGTATCATGCCACATCTATATGCTTACCACTACATTCATCTAGGTAAGTTTGCCCATGTTTATTATCTTTTAAATACCCTTCAAAGTTGTCCATGTTTAAAGGGTATCATAATATGCTGACTTAGAAATCTGATGTGGTGCATGAAATATTTTATTATGAGAGACACTTTAATTCCATGATTAGATGATTCCGTTCATATCTAGATCAAGTGAATCAATGTATATCTCTTTGCATGCTTAACTTAGTTAAATTAATATTGCAAAGCACCACCCTCCCCAGGTGATGTATCCTCACTCTAACACTTCACTGTGATAAATGCATGTTAGGATACACATTTCCTGCGATGTGATTGGTCAGGGGACTCCGATGAGTCCAGCCGCCCCAACCCTAGGATTGGATCCAAGAGTGTGGGAAATCGTTGTATCAAGAATGTATATTAATGAAAAATGTGTGATTGGGTAGATGTATGCATAGGATTGGTGGTCCGACGGATGGTCCACCTGGGCATCCCGAATATGGGATATGAGTGAGATATTAGTGTACCCCCGTGTGTGGGGAGCTGAGGCATTTAGCCTTTCCTGAGTGTTACCACGCGTGTCCATGGCTCGTCAATCCATGGGAACTCTGCTTGACCTGATTCTGGAGAGACAGAGGTCTCCAGGGATACGTAGGCTGCGGGGGAGTTTGGTCGCTCCTCACTCGGTCAAATTGAGTTAAGTTCCATGTATTATGGGATTACTTCGCCGAGGAGGCTTCCTTGTGATAGGGAGTACCTCAACACCGAGATGGGTCCCACTGTTGTGGGGACATCTCTCACCATTGGATGTGTTCCATGATTATGGGAGCATCCACCGCTTGGGATGCGTTCCAATATTTTGGGAGCGTCTCTTTTCTTGCACACACTTGGTACGTACACACCCGTCTGAATTACGTTTGGCCTGATTCCCGCCGCACAGGGATATGTAGGCGGTCTGGCATTTTTCCATACCTCGGTCATATGTTATATATCATTTTTTCCTTCCTTTTGATGTATGATTAAGCCATTCTTTAAATTCTTTGATTCATTTTGTAATTATTTTTTCTTGTTTAATTTATTTAATTTCGGCTTATGACATGCATAGTTAGTAAATAATTGAGATCAAATTAGGAATTTTCTTATACCTTATAATTTAATTAGATTAAATAGCCCCAAGCATTCATAAACTGTAGGAAAGGATAGGATTTAGGGAGACCGGTTCAACCGGGCGAGTTGGGTGTCTAACACCTTCCCAACTCATAATTTGGCACTTACCCGCCTTTGGTGAGACAAGATAGTCGTTCCATTTGTGCGAGTCATTAGTGTCCCTCTATTGAGGGACATCATTTAAAGGTCTAGATTTATAGGTCCTAGACCTTATCTAGGTGGCGACTCCAGTCTTCTTACCCTCCACTGGCATGAGTGGATGGGATCTGATGGTGAGAGCTTTCCAGATCCCTGTCTGAGTGTAATGAGGGTAGACAAGTTTCACAACATGTAAATTTAAATTTTAAAAATGAGGATAACATTAAATTAATACCAAATTTTTTTCCCCTTGTCCTCACACCCCACGATCGACCACAGGCTCTCAGTGGGCTAACAAGGTTTGTGTGGTTGCAACCCTGTGGTCGCATATAGTGTGACCCCACGATCGACCCCATAATGAAAATGTCCTGTTTTGACTAAATGACTTTAAAATTGAAATTTTGCCTTGTTTATTTGGAAATTAACATGAGATCATCGTATATTATGCTTGCCTCATATGTTTCCTTGATTTTCAGACACTACCACCACCGAAAATAGGAAATGGCTGGCCGTAGAGTAAGTAGAAGGAGACAAAATGTCAACCCATCTCCACCACCTATGGAGACCAATGACAATGAAGGTCAGCAAGGACAGGAAGAAAATATTAGAACTCAACATGTTGCGCCTTAGAATGTGCATACCCAAGCCAACCCAACCAACTTACCTGCACCACCTACAAATTTGGCTACTGCGGTGATGAATTTGACACAGCAAATACAGTATATATAGCAAATACAAGCCAACATGCACGCTGCTATGGGAATTGCTTTCCCAGTTGCAAACACAACATCTCTACCTGCAGGACAAGCTTATATTGCACCTAGTGGTAGCAACATTGTACCCCAAGCACCGCAAACATTAGCAGTACAAGGCCAAGTACCAAATCCTGAAGCACCGCAAGGTGGATACAACCAAGGTAACTATCAGTATCAGCCGCCTATGTATGGGGCATATGCTCAATATCAGCTTGATCACTCCAGACTGATCGAGCATTTCCAAAAATTGAAGCTGAAGGAATTCACAAGCAAACCATCAGATCCGTTGTGGCCAACTCACTAGATCGATGAAATGGAAAGAAACTTTATGATGATGAATATAAATGAAGAAGAGAAGGTATTATGTGCCACATTTATGTTGAAAGGTGACGCATACCACTGGTGGAAATCAACTAGAAATTATCTGTTAACAAAGCACGCCCAACTGACATGGGATACCTATAAAGAAGCTTTCTTCGAGAAGTATTTTCCAAGGAGTTTCAGAGATCAAATGGAAAAGGAGTTTCTGAGTCTGTATCAAGGAAAGAGCAAGTAATGGCTGAAAGATAAAGACCAACATGGCTACAACAATAACTATCAAAGCCAGTCTGGAAGTGAAACCGCATTAGAATGAACTATGTCACTAATTTGCCACTGACTCCTAGATCGATTGACGCAGTATGGGTGATTGTTGATCGCCTTACGAAGATAGCTCATTCCATTGCTATACGACCTCAGTATGCTTTGGAGCGGCAAACTAAGCTATATATGGATAGTATTGTCAGATTGAATGGTATGCATGAGAGCTTAGTGTCGGCCAGAAGCTCATGCTTTATCTTGAAGTTTTGGAAGGATCTATAGGAAACAATGGGAACAAAGTTGAAGTTTAGTACCATATTTTACCTTAAACCGACGGACAGTTAGGGCGGACTATACAAATCCTAAGAGATATGCCCCGAGTTTATAAAATTGATTTCAAGGAACTTGAGTTGAGAAGTTACTGTGAATTGAAGTTGTTATTAAGCTACCATATAAATGTTACCTATCAAGCATGGTACGGTAGAAATGACAAATTCTTTTATTTTGGAATAAAGTTGGTGAATGAAGAATTTTGGAAACCTAAGTCTAATGAAGAAAACTATCGAGTGGCAGACAAGATCAAAGAAAAGGGGCAAGATAGCTCAGAAATGTCAGAATAGACACCAAGACCTTGAGTTCGCCATAAGTGACAAAGTGTTTTTGAAGATATCACTTATGCGCAGTTTGAAATGATTAGACAAGAAGGAAAGTAGAGCGTCGAATCCTATAAACTTTAGAGAGACATAGAAAAGTTGCATATCAATTAGCGTTACTGCTATCCATGTCTAGTGTGCATGATGTATTTCGTGTGTCTCTATTGAAGAAGTACATTGGAGATCCATATCAAAAGAATTGACCACGGAGTCACTGGATTAGATAGAATGTTTAACTATTGAAGAGGTACCAGCCTAGTTCACTAGTTGGAAGGTACAATGTTTCCAAAGCTGGGATAATTATTATATGAAGATAATCTGACGAAGACAAGACGTGGAGAAGAGTGCATAGGAGGAATAAGATGCAATGCGGAAATAGAATTCCAACCTATTGACTCCGAAGTAAATTCAAATTTTGAGGAAAAAATTTATTTTAAGGATGGGGGAGTTGTAAGATCCGTACTTTCAAATTTCGAGGACGTAATTTCTTTTAAGGGTGGTGGAGTTGTAAGACCCGCATGCCACGAACCCGGCCTAACCTTATATTTTGTATCGGGATCCGTCTAAATATCATGGTCGAGCCAAGTGGACCAAATGTGAGAAGAAAAATCAAGACCGAATATGAAAATTTACCCAAAAACAGTCAAAATGAGGGTAGGGTCGCAGGTTTTAACAGGCAGGTCCGACCCTCCCATCGACCCTCACCATCGACCCTCAACCATGGGTCGCAGGGTCTATGAGTTGTCCGACCCTCCCATCGACCCTCACCATCGACCCTCAACCATGGGTCGCAGAGGGTCTATGAGTTGTCCGACCCTCCCATCGACCCTCCCATCGACCCTCGGTATTCGGGAAAAACAGCACGAACGGAAAATTGAGAAACCTTCCTAATTTCAATTGGAACCTTTCCTAAACTCAATAAGACTTATTTTGAGAGGTTTTTCCCTATAAATAGGACGTCCCTAAGCCTCTTTCACTCCTTTTACAACCCTAATTGGATTGAGAGAAAGAGAAGAGAAGGAAGAAAAGAAGAGAAGCAAAACTTGAAGAAAAGGCTAAGGAAGAAGAGGAAATTCAGAGTAACTCTGAATCTCAGCAAAACTAAGGTATGAATACATTCTCTATGATTTATTTAAGACTTTAGAATGGTTTATGAAGAGGATATGACTTAGAAGAAACCCAAATCATCCATCCATGGTTAGGTTTTCATGGAAAACCATGGAGGAGATCATTAAAACCATGTAGGTGAATAAAGTATAGTTCTAAACCATAGAACGTATAGAATGGATTGTGGAAGTAAGCCATAGGACCCAACCATGAAAGAGAGAACGAAATCTGATATTTTCGACTCAAACCATGGAGGGTCGCACCTAGGGTCGATGGCAGATCCGACCCTAGCATCGACCCTCAGTGTTCGGGAAGTTCAGATTAGGGGGAGGGTCGCACCCAGGGTCGATCATGACTCTGACCCTACCTCCGACCCTCAGTTAACAAGATGATTTTAAATTCAGAATTAATTCTAATTAAATTCTATCGACTTTATTAGGTCTTCTAGTAATATAATAATATTATAAAGGTGATTCTAAAGTTTGGAAGAGGATCTATTAACAAGCTAAGGTGAGGGAACAAGACCTAAACTAATTGGTTAATAATAAATTATTTTTATTTCTTGAGTCCGAAGTCATGAATGATTTTATGTGTGTATGATTGTTATGTGCATTCAACATGTCATCCAAAATTTCTATTATTACTGTTCATGCATATTTAAATTTATTGATTATAACATGATGATGTTGATGATGGTAGGAATAGGCATGTGAATGTTTGTGTTTGGCTGGTGTACATGGTGCGGGTAGGGATGGTATCAACCGGTACTTCGATGCCGTTCTCATCGGGGTATATTGTGCCATGGTCTATTCAAGTCATGTCCACTAAGCAAGTGTTAGTGTGCTTGATGCGAGTGGAGCATCAGGGGGAGGACGTGACATTGTGGTTCAGCCCGATCACCAGACTCTAGCTCTATCTTTACTCAAGTCTTGTCCACTAACATCGTCGTATCACCATTACCTTAGCGGAACTAATATATCGTAGGGAATCAGGGGGGACGTGGCATTGTGGTTCAGCCTGGTCACCAGACCCTAGCTCTATCTCTATGGATGTATTGAGGGAAGCTGGGGTGAGGCCTTGGGTACATTGTTTGACATTAGGGTTGGTTAGTTGCGAGCCCAGTTTGCAAGCCCTCGCCAACAGGGGCTTACGTGTTGGTATGGGCAACCAGTACAGCCATTCTGTTTTCATGGGGTGTATATTGTCCATGGTGGGTGCATGTGGGGCGACAGTGCCATTTTCATTGGGTGTTTTCACACACTCGTGTATAGAGGTGCGGCGGCCACCTATCCTTTCTATAGCACATTGTAAACTTATATACCTGACCAAAGATATGAATTGACTGCATGCATATGTATTGTTGCATTGTTTTGTTTTCTCATTGAGCTCAAGTAGGAGAGCTGACCCTCGCGCGCGCAATTCTTTTTAGTTTCTGATGTTGCAGGTACTATGATTGAAGATTATGTCGACACGCCAACATATGAACATGTGGTGGCTATGATGAGCAAGCTGTGGAGGACGAACATGGTTCGTTAAGCGAGCGTTTCAATGGTGGATACGTTTAGTGTTTAGTTTTCGTATTTGGATATTGTAATATGTATTAAATTATGTTTTGGTTACATAGAAATAAATAGAATATTAATTATTTATCATGATTAGACCTCAGTTCATTATCTGTAAGACTTCCGCTATTTATTTTATTATCTCTGATTAATGTGGAATGTGTTTTGGTTTATCATATGTGGGATAGCCTATTGTGAGATCCTAGTTGAACCGTTAGTTTATTGACGGTTCATCACACCGTTCCGAATGGTGCGGAATTGGGGTGTGACAATATCTAACCATTTTCATCCAGAGTTCCGAACTACGTGGATTCTGATTCCTAGGGCAAACTCTAGGATACGTAGGCTAGTTGGGAGAAACCTAAATTCAGATCCACACCTTAGTTTACTTGGACTATCCATAGATCCACTAGGATATCCACCCATATTTTAATCCAAATAGGGTTATCCGTCCATATTTTGACCCAAATAGGGTTATCCATATTTTGATCCAGAATGGGTTATCCAAACCTTACTCCACTCGGGCTATTCATAGATCCACTAGGATATTTATCCACATTTTGACCTAGATAGGGTTATCCAGATTCCAACCCAGAAAGGGTTATCCATATTCCAACCCAGATAAGGTTATCCTTATTTCAGACCCAAATAGGGTTATCCTTAGATCTACTAGGACTATCTATCAGTCCACATGGACTATCCAGTTCCTAACCCATAGGGTTTCTCAATCTTTCAAGCATAAACTTCAACTTGAACAAAGAATTTAATCATGCACAAGCATAAATCACAGCAATAAACTTTAATCACACCTGAACTACGATGGTGAACTTGATTTTTGGAATAATTTCGTAATACGTAGACAATCTGATGGATACAGATTCGGTTCAATGATATCAAACCACTTGGTTTGATTTAATTTAATAAATAGAGTCTAGCATAGGAAAGGTAAAGGAGACCGATTTCGATCGGGTGGTTTGGGTGCCTAACCCCTTCCCATAACCGTAACCTGACGCTTACCCAATCTCTGATGGACCAGAAATCCAATCTTAGGGTCATGAGTCAATCGAAGTCTTACCTTGGGGTGAGATTTCACATTTCTGAGGTCCTAGACCTTTAATCTAGGTGGCGATTCCAAAAGATTTCCATCTTTTGTCCTCACACCCCCTTACTCCATAGGGCTGCTGCCTGTCCTTTCCAAATTAGCTTATTGTCTGTTTGTATAATAATAAGAATAATAATAAATAATAAGAATCTCTTACAAATCTCTCTCCTTTCCATTTTCTTCTATCGATTCCATTTTAGATTTCTTAACTGCAAATCCATCCCTTCTCTTTTAACATTTGAATATTTAAAGTAAAAAAAAAAAGTGTTTTAGAGAGAAGATGGGATTATGTAGCCATCTGAACGACTTGCCTCGGATTCGATTCCAGTATTTGTGGTGGCAATCGTGGCTAACTGTGTAGGTTATCTTTGATCCTTGCTTCTTGGGTTCCTCAAATCAATGGGTTTCTCAAGATTGGACATGGTGGATGAGGTTGGTGATGGGCTTTTTGGTGTTGTAGGTTCCAACTTAACTGGGTTAATCATTCTGGCTGAGCAGCTCAATGTAAACCGGGTCTTCTCTTACTCTGATTATGGAGAGGAAGAAGCTGCCCGCGGCAGACGCGGTGGTGGATTTGATTTGGAGTGTGTGGTGTGTTTGTGTGGGTTCAGGAACGGAGAGCAGGTGAGAAGGTTGGGTTGCCGTCATCTGTTTCATAAAGTGTGTTTGGATGGTTGGTTCGACCAAATCAACTGGAGCTGCCCTCTCTGTCGCTTCCTCTTGGTCTCCGACGAACATGTCGCTGCTATCGAAAGGCGTGTCACCGGTGACCTCGTCACGTGGTTTTCTATGTGATGATAATGATGTGATGACCAGACATGATTCTGATCATGCAGTTGTCGACTTGTCATGGTGGATTGGTGGATGCGTTTTAAATTAATATTTTGGGTAAATTACACAGACACCCCCTCTGCTGTAGTGAAACTACATAGAATACCCCTCTAACAATGTTATCATACACTCACACCCACACCGTTACTTTCAACTTAACGGCAGAGAGTCAATTTTTTTTAATACAAAAATACCCTTAAAAAAGCAAACGAAGATCTGTGTTTACTTCTCCAAAATTAATTTCATTATCAAATGTTGCAGAGAGAAGAGAGGAGACTACTGAACTGCCCCTGAAATTGCTTTCTGAAGTATTTCTCCGTCACCATTAATTACTCCATCCTCTCGAACCTCCTTTGTCCAGAGACACAGATCTCTGTTTGGTGCTCAGGTGGGTGAGATTGTAAAGGACGCATCATAGCTTGCCTGTTCGAAATTAGATTTATTTCATCAGCTAAAAACTAAATATCAATTTTGGTGCAGCACCACTGGAGCTTTGGAGGCGGCTTACAAGCAGGCCTTTGGGAAAGCCGTCTCGTTATTCGAGCAGCAGCTAGTGGACTGTGCTGGAGCCTTTAATAAATTTGGGTGCCATGGTGGTTTGCCTTCCCAAGCCTTTGAATACATAAAATACAATGGTGGTTTGGACACTGAAGAAGCATACCCTTACACCACGACAGACGGCATTTGCAAATACACCTCTGAAAAATGTTGGTGTTAAGGTTTTTGATTCAGTCAACATTACCCAAGTATGTTGAACTAGATCTTAATTGCCTGCACATATTGTGTTTACTTATATGGATTTATCCAGAGGTTTTGATTCTATGAAAGTGATTCCGAATATAATTCTTTGGGAGAAACTTTTATCATTAAAGATTTGTAACCATTTTTTTTGCCTCTCCAATGATATGCTATTGTGCTCTCTTTGATTCACCCAAGTGAGAATCACGGAATGAAGGACTTTCCATGTGATCAGCGTTCCGGCAAGAAGAAGATGCCTTTTTTCAAAGACAGACGGTGAGATAGCAGTGATGGAGAGTTCGCTTCTCGATCAATCTCCTAGCTTCAACTGCTACTCTTGTGACATGCTTGCAAAAATTGCTGCCAAAGTCGTTGAAGAATTCAACCTGGAGTCCTTCCAAGACAACACAGAAGAACAATTTGAGCCGCCGCCTCCTCTGTTATCACAGAGCATAAATGATGAACTACAACAACAAGAACAGAATGAGGATGAGGATCATGAGGACGATGACGATGAAGACGACAACGAAGATGATTTTGAATTCGCTGTTTTTGGCAAAGATTCCAACTTATCTCCGGTTCTTGCCGATAAGATCTTCGACAATGGTCAGATTCGGCCGGTTTTCCTCATTTTCAACCGTGCTCTGCTCTTCGCCGAAGGCGCAGAGTCCGATTTCAAGCCAAACGATAACCCTCCTTGTTCCTCTTCCTTCGAAGATGAACTCGAAGGCATTCAGACGAAATTTCTAGTTACGCAAACAGAGATCTGTAACATTTGATAAAGAAATAATCTTCCGTGTTCCTCTTCTCTCTGCAACATTTGATAATGAAATTAATTTTAGAGAAACAAACACTGATCTCTGTTTGCTTTTTTAAGGGTATTTTTGTTTTAAAAAAAATTTGAGCCTCTGTCGTTAAGTTGAAAGTAACGGTGTAGGTGAGAGTGTATGATAGCATTGTTAGAAGGGTATTCTGTGGAACTTTTGTAAAAGCAAGATAGTTCTGTGTAATTTCACTACAGTAGAAAGGATGTCTGTGTAATTTACCCTAATATTTATGATTTTTTTTGGGAGCTGCCTTTTATTTATTTATTTATTATTATTATTATTATTATTATTATTATTATTATTATTATTATTATTATAGAATTGTTTTATAATTTGTATTATTTTTAATTAATGTGAAATAAGATGAGGTCATGCAACGTTTTTAAATTTTGATTTCTGTTGTAAATTGATGAATGCTTAAGATGTATATATGTACCCATGAATGTATATGTATATGTCTTTTGTCTTTCTACACATACATGCATTGCAAGTACTTTGTACATACAAGAGAGTATCTCATGGTGATTCAAATCATAGCCTCATTGATCTACAAACTTTCTTCTTGAGACTGGGTGATTGCCTTGATTATATCTCAGCCATCCATGAAGAATAAGCCATATCAATCGTGGCCATTGATCTTGCAACATTAGCAACGTATTGACCTCATCTCTTTTTTGGTTTAAAATAAAAAAGTAAAATTTACTTAGATGCCCCTTTGGGAATTGGTTTACTGCACAGAACTATCCTCTCTGACAAAAGTTACACAGACTTCCCCTAAAACGCTGTTTTATAACAATATAGTCTACATTAGTCTACACTGGACGTTAAAAACCGATGAAATTTTTTAAGACATACTACCTTTACTATTACGTAAAATTACATAAATATACCATCGTTTATCTCTAGAACGAAGCTTTTGCAATTCTCTCATTGCAGGTTGGATAACTTGTAGAAGCTTGGTTCCAGAGATAGATGATGATATATTTATGTAATTTTACATTAAGTAAGGATAATATTGTTTTAAAAAAATTCTAGAATTTTTTTCGTTAGTTTTTGACACCAGGTGTGGATTATACTGTTATAAAATATTGTTTTAGGGGTAGTTCGTGTAATTTTTGTTAAGAGATGATAGTTCTGTGTAGTAAACCAATTGTCATTTGGGTGTTTAAGTAAATTTCTTAATAAGAAAAGGTTATGTATGATGTTAGATTACAATTTTGCCATTGTTTGTAGGGGTACCACCATGGTTTTAGTTCAAGCTCTTAGAAGGAGTATCAGTCTCTAAACAAACAAAAAAAAAAAAAGAAAAAAAAAATAAAAAAAAAAGAGTATCAGTCCTTTTTAAAATGGATATGAGATCAATATCAGATTGATACATATCCAATGATAGAGTGACATATGACCGATATGGTATTGATATAACTCTGATCGGTTACCTGGGCCCATGGGCATGAGTCCATGGGGCGAGCTCGTCTGTAGCGAGCTAAAGTGCGAGGATGAGTGTTGTATCCGTTGGATGAATGCCAAGTGGATTGGCTTGCATCCGACGCTTCACTTTAAGAAAACCCAAGATAGGCTGATAGCAAGAGAAACATTGGAAAAAAAATCAGTATCTTCTCCATCCTTATGCGGTGGTCTCGATGAAAACCTCCCGAAAACCGTTTCGCAGAAAACCCTTTCTTCTGCGATTACACCGGTTGATAGAATCGATTTGAAACGCATTTGATGATGGTTGCTCCATCGTGTGCAACGATATCTTCAACCTCCCGAAAACCCTTTCTCCAATGTTCAAAATATGGGAACAGAATAGATATGTAGTCGTGTACAGCGATATCTCTAGGAAGTATCTAAACTCCATCGAAATAGAATTGGATGTCACTGATGATTGGATCTTCTTCATCTCAGGAACAGAACAGTCTCCGACAGAAAAACAAGGTGGAGGTCCCGTGATTCCTTGTTTTCTCATCTTCCCTCTAACCCTCTCTGATTTTACCGAACGAATGATGTACAGATATCCAAACAAACTACAAATAATCACCACACATAAGCTCCATAAAAAATCTTCACCAACAACAATTCCATTCTTCCAACTCCTCTTCGCCCCAACCCTCCCTGTTTTTCTTTTCTGCCTTTAAATTAAGCTATAATGCAAGAGTTATGGAAACTTAAAAATTGATTGAAGATGAGTGAGACAACGGAACTGGTTTTGATTTTTAGAGCTTCGCTAGGACAACATCGGGTGTGCAAGATTTATATATAGATTATGGTTGAATTCTGAAGTTCGTCTTTTTGGTTTGTGAAGAATATAACGAGGATTTTGCGAAAAGATTGAGTTGGTCGATGAACGGGGATGTTGGCGAAAACCTCTGAGCAATAAACTGGTCTGGGAAGGCTGAATTTGAAAGCAAATGGTAAAATAACTGCATAGCTAAAGACACAGAGAGCGGGAAGAACTTTACTTGACAGCAATATTAGTAAACATCATCAATTGGGAGCGTTTTAAATTGATTCTTCATTCTACATCTCACATCAACCGGCAATTATCAGATTATATTGCGTCTTCTTAAAGTGAAAGCGTCGGATGCGAACCAGTCCACTTACCATCCATCCATTGGAAGCAACACTCAATGTTGTACTTTAGCTCGTCCATCGGTGTCTGGTTCAGATTTGGTTCGTCTCAAGTTTGGAATGAACTTGAGCTGAGCTGAGTCAGTGTCGATTGGATGGCTGACACTTCTCACTTTGCCCAATCCAATGGTATGAGAGTTATTTTATGAAAAAAAAAAATACAAAATAACTCAATAACCCTCATGCCATTGGATCAGACAGTACCAGTTGTTGACGACAAATCTCAAGTTCATTTCTAACATCAACTTGAGACGAGCCGAGTCCGTTTGGTTCAGCCTTCAAATAAAGTGCAGAAAATTAAAACTAAGTGCTGACGGGATGGATACTTTTGGGGCTTTTTGCAGAAATTGTGGTAGGGCTAATGCGCGAGTAAGTAAATGATTCCATGAGAGTGATACTGGATCCATTGGAATCGGAATATTCTAATGCCATAAATGGACCTTGGATTCCAAATCTAGTCAGCGATTGGGTTTTAAGTTGAGAGGTAAATGGATCACATATGGATGGACACAGATTCAAGTGTTTCGATTTGGATACCCTTAAATGAATATGGACACAAATCTAATTCGTATTTTCTATTTTCTGTTCACACTTTTGATTTATGTAATCTGAACTTTTCTCCAATATTAGATATGATTCGTACTCAATCCAAGTTACCTTAAGTTGCATGATTTTCTACAACTTGTCAAATTTTTAAAACTTATTCTTTAGATATCTATTCGGATTTGATAGATTTTTTTTCGAATTATCTAAATTCAAATCCGAATACCCCTGACAAGATACAGACACATCTAAACAGATATGAATGTAAATCAAATTTAAATTTTTGACTCTCCTTTTACATCCTTATTTTTATGACTTTTTTACCAATTTTCTTCAATTAAAATAGGAATTGACGACGACTGGTTCGAGTGTAGATTCCCTATCTCTTGAATCCTGAGGGGAATACAAATGGGTAAAAGGAAGTGACAAAAAAAGAAGAAAATAAGAGAATAGAAGATAATTTCTATCATTCCCTTGTAATTATCAATTGAGATTGTTCGGCTCTATCCCCCCTATGTGGTTTACAATGGTGCTGAGGAAATGGAGTGATAATTTAAGAACTTTAAAATATCAAAAGAGAAAAAATACCAAAATTTACTTTTTTATGGAAATTAGAGAAAAAGTTGATTTTAGGAGTTACAAATATCGTAAGGCATAAATATACGCATCTGGATCTTTTTCTATCATTCAACAGTGTTAGTCGTTCATCAAACGAGTTGAGATGCTCGGTATACATGTGGATACATCTTAGTCAGTCTAATGAACAACGACAAGAGAAAATCTTTTTCCGAAAAATGGTGGGGAAGACGGGAAGCGCTTGTTTTGGTTGACACTTGACACAACCCTCTCACATTCTCTCTCCTCCTCGTACACTCGCACTTGATATATGGGTCCCTTTCCACGCAAACATCAGGTGCCTCATCTGATGCTCTCATGCATCAACTCGGTGTGAAGATGCCATTACACATTAGCAGCGTGTAAATCCCTGTACCAGAGAGAGAGAGAGAGAGAGAGAGAGAGAGTCTTGCTCATGTGTAAATGGACCTTGGATTCCAAATCTAGTCAGCAATTGGGTTTTAAGTTGAGAGGTAAATGGATCACATATGGATGGACACAGATTCAAGTGTTCCGATTTGGATACCCTTAAATGAATGTGGACACAAATCTAATTCGTATTTTCTATTTTCTGTTCACACTTTTGATTTATGTAATCTGAACTTTTCTCCAATATTAGATATGATTCGTTCTCAATCCAAGTTACCTTAAGTTGCATGATTTTCTAGAACTTGTCAAATTTTTAAAACTTATTCTTTAGATATCTATTCGGATTTGATAGATTTTCTTTCGAATTATCTAAATTCAAATCCGAATACCCCTGACAAGATACAGACACATCTAAACAGATATGAATGCAAATCAAATTTGAATTTTTGACTATCCTTTTACATCCTTATTTTTATGACTTTTTGATCAATTTTCTTCAATTAAAATAGGAATTGACGACGACTGGTTCGAGTGTAGATTCCCTATCTCTTGAATCCTGAGGGGAATACGAATGGGTAAAAGGAAGTGACAAATATATGTGTGAAAAAAAAAAGAAGAAAATAAGAGAATAGAAGATAATTTCTATCATTCCCTTATATTTATCAATTGAGATTGTTCGGCTTTATCCCCCTTATGTGGTTTACAATGGTGCTGAGGGAATGGAGTGAAAATTTAAGAATTTTAAAATATCAAAAGAGAAAGAGATATCAAAATTTACTTTTTTATGGAAATTAGAGAAAAAGTTGATTTTAGGAGTTACAAATATCATAAGGCATAAATATACGCATCTGGATCTTTTTCTATCATTCAACAGTGTTAGTCGTTCATCTGAATACATCCTAGTCAGTCCAATGAACAACGACAAGAGAAAATCTTTTTCCAAAAAATGGTGGGGAAGACGGGAACCACTTGTTTTGGTTGACACTTGACACAACCCTCTCACATTCTCTCTCCTCCTCGTACACTCGCGCTTGACATATGGGTCATTTTCCACGCAAACATCACCCAATGAAAATGTTACACGTGGCACCCAAAGTCATGTAATCTGACTAGGCGTAACAGTGTGGTGCTCGGCCTTGTTTGTTCGGAGTCATATTTCCATCTGGTTATGTCTCCTAGGCAGAGGTACAGTCTTATCAGGATACAGTTCCTAGTCGGAGGCATAATCCTATTGGGATACGTCTCCCGATCGGAGTCCAGAGTCCTAAGGTGACTGACTTACGTTGTAGGAGTCTTTCTCCTAGTACGATTGGATGCCGACCATTACGGCCATACGACCACCCTTATGGTGACACCTGTCACTCTTATTATTGACCGACTTAGTTTCATTGGCTATAGTCTCCTACTCCTATTCGGAGTCTATAACCTGGGTGTCCCTCAAGGCGACACCTGACAGTTCTATTAGCGATCTACCTCCCAGTGTCCTGGTGCCTCCATAGTTCTTCCAAATCTCTATAAGTAAAGGGCGATTCCCTCAGGTAGAGGCTCTCATTATTCTCACTATTCACCATCAATTCTCTCTTACGTTCAAACTCTCTCTTCGTTCCCCTCTTTCTCTAAGCTGGAGGTAGTTTTCGGCTATCTCTTGACTGTTTACATTGAGAATCTGACTTAAGTATTGGAGTGTACCCGGGGCTTAGTCGTCCAACTCCCTTGTCTCATCTCTGTGATTGCAGGTTGTTCGAATCGTAAACCGGCGATTTCCAACCTTAATAGGTCCCGTGATTTTTTTCCCTTAAATAATGAAAAGATTTTTCACATAAAAATTGGTGTCATGTGATTTGATGGACTAAATTTTTTTCCGATATTATCACTATATATATATTTGTTGCTGTTTATCTCCATTGATCTGTATATAGGAAGAAAAAATCTTATTTTTTTTCCCTAATGGTTGGAACGCTGAAGATCATCCTCATTTTCGATTTTGTTGATTATTTAGAGGTCATTTTCTTGTTAATGGGGATGCCGAAGGTGGTAACCCAACCGGTACTTTGTTTCTTTTCCCTTTAGTTCTTCTACCTATTCTATATTTTCCATTAATATATTCTTTATGATATTCAATAAAAGCAAAAAAAATTGACAACCCATGATCTTCCTTGTCGATACCCATACATAGAAAAATCTCACCTTGCCCACAAAGAGGAAAAACTCTTGACATGTGCGTCACCAGGAAAAACACCAATATGGATGGCGTCGGCTCCTCCAGACCACAAAACCCTTTGGCAGTCGGTGGCACGAATCGACAAAGGGAACATTTAATGCATGATATTACAGTCGATCCATCAACGATGATCTCTGTCTGTTACATCTGCAGTGCAGTACACCAAACATTCAATGAACCACTTTTTTTTTTCTCTCTCTCTCTCACCATACATTCAATGAATCCTCTCTCTCTCTCTCTCTCTCTACATGAACAATAATTTTTCTGGTAGAGGTGTTAATGGGTGTGGGTTTCATTTTTAACTGTTTAGTTCGATTCTAATTTGATGCATAATACTATAAAATTAATAAAGTTTTAAAATGCTTAGCAATATTGATTATTTATTAATTTCAATTATCTGAATTATAAATGGTTTTGTTAGAAAAGTGAGAAAAAGAGAGAATTAAAAATAAGGGAGAAGAATAACTGATAAACCATACATCGGATGGATGGATCGATGGACTGGGAGTTGATATATAAAAAAAATGCATGAAGATGGTTGAAAGAAGCCCTGCCACTAGGTCGCCTACTCGCCTACTCTTAGAGAGAGAGAGGGGGGGGGAATTGGAGTGTCCCTTTTTCCTTCCCTTCGCATTCACTCACAGTAGTCTACAAGCTTTCATTGCCCACTGCAATCATCTCATTATTTCCGAATAAAACAATGGTAAGAAAGACAATGCTACAGTTTCCCACTGTAGGAGACAACTGAGTTTTTTATCTTTTGACCCCACAAAGACCAGCTGGTCAAGATTTCAAATGATTAATTTAAATTTGGGAAAAATACATATACTATCCCAGAATTATAGATTAATCATACTTATCAAGTATAGTTTTTGAAAATTACACTTGTTCCATTTAGCTGAAGGTGAAAACCCAAAAAAAAATCAAAAGATAGTTTTACCTTTATGGGTTTAGGTTGAGAAAAATAAAAATAACAGTTTTAACCTTCTTCCCCATCTTTTTATTTGTAATTGCTCTGGCCGGAACCTTCTCTCCAGTCATCATCACCCACAGCTATCTGATGATGAGGACCAGAGCCATACATCTATCCTTGATGATGGCCCATCATCATCGTCGACTGCATTCCACCGTACATCCCACCTCTATTGATTCTCTCCCTCCATCTCCCAAAAAATCTGGAGATAAATTTTCAAGGGCTCCACATAGTCTCTTCGAATCCCAGAGTGGTTGTTGCCCATAGTAGATCATCATCGTTGAGATGGTTTTGCGCTTCTCCCTTTAGCACTTATTGGAAGTTTTGCCGGTGATGAAGCTTATGAACTCCGAGACACACTCCTAGACGGTCTCCTTTGCGTCTTTGAAAATTTTGGTGTTTGCAAGGAGGAGTTTCTTCATGATCCTACTCACATTGGCTTTGGGAAGGAAACGGTCTTGCTCTCTCAGCGAGAACTCCGTGTTGTTGGTATTATATATGACTATAGGAATTGTTTTCTGACTCCGCCATCAATTTCGGGTCGTAGAGATCAGGAGAAGCTGCAACAAAAGATTTTGCTTGCTTTTACGCCGGAAGTAAATCAAAGAAAATGGTTTTATAACACAATTTTTTGAGTTTGTGACTTTTAGCAAAGTACAATAATTAAGATAACCATGAAGAGAAAAATCATGAATAAAAGATCTTTTCAATTGAAAACTTTTAGGGATTCAAAAATTTTAGAGATTGCAGAAAATTTAGTCAAGAATGTTACTGTACACGGTGTTGCTGCTGAAAACTGGTCTAGCCGAATCGTAGGCCTTGTTGGCCGAGTTGTTCACGCTTTATCTGAGTTGATCAAGTTATATCCGATGATGAACACATTTTATGTGTGAATTTAAGGTATAAAGTATGCATCTCATATTCTATTTATGATGTTTTTCGGGTATTTAATGTTGATTTTATGTTTGTAGGGTGCAGGTGAAAGAATGGAGAAATTTGAGTTTGAAAAGACCATTTTATGAATTTTTTGTGATCTTGTCTAGTTAACTCACCCAGTACTCAGTAGTCGGGCATAGGGATGAATTTTATAAGGAGAGCCACGAATTTTGTGTATAAGATCAACCTTGGACCAAGTCAAAGAGTAGCCCAATCTCATATGAAAAATTTTATTCTCTTGAGAAAATATTCTTTACTTATTTGGAATCAAATTTACAAGATTGGCATGGCATGGAAGAATGGAAAGCTCCAATAAATTATGGAAGTTTTTAAAAAGAGATAATGATGCTAAAGATATGATGAGTTGATGCAAGATTTTTTATACTAAAAAATCATCCACATACAATGAACCTATAATATTGGAATTTGGTTACCAAAATTATCTCCACAAAATCTCTTGTAATCCAATTGTAAAGATTGATTGTGATCTTTACTCACTTGTATATATATGTGATGCTCAGCAATAGAAAAATCATCCAAGAATTCTATTGTAAGCTTTTTTTTTTTTTTTTAGTTTTGAAAATTTATGAGAGAGTTTGAGATTCTTAGTTTCTTCTTTTCAAGTTGTGTTCTTCTTGCTTAAGTTTATTTTTATTTATTTATTTTTTAAGTTTTAATTTCAGATTTAGAACTTTGTAGTAGGGTAGATAAAAATGGGTTGTACCCCATTACTAATTTAATTTAGGGGAGAAGGCTCCCTTTGTAATCATTTGCACATCGCCTTGGAATGACAACAAGACAACAAGCAACGACAGAGGAATCTTCTAACAAGATAAGTTTTTCTTACATTATTTTATTTTTAATTTAATTTCTTTCATGTAATAGATCTGTGTTACTCTATGGTTAATATAGTGGTTTCGTAAATCTTCGTGCTGTTAGGAATTGATAATTATTGTTTTTGTGACTTGATTAATTTTTATTGGAAGTAATTAGGATGATTAATTCATTCAAATCCATTTGGTACGCTTTGCCTTATTTGAGTTAGGATAATAACGATTCCTCCCTGAGATCGATCCGTTACTGCACGATACCGTGCACTTGCGATTACATACACAATTAATTTACATCAAGTTTTTGGCGTCGTTGCCAGGGAGGCTAGCCGTTATTTTTCCTATTTTAAATAGTTCAAAGTGATTTAAAAAAAATAGTGCAAAAAAAAATATTTCATTGAGTTCGAAATGATTTAAAAAAAAAAAAAGGGAAAAGAAAAATGCAAAAAAATTTCATTAGTTTTCATGTCTTTCTTTGCACCTCCGATCCGTTAGGTTGGAACAGTACAATCGATGGTCCAATCCTGATCATGATGTGATGTTAAGGGATGCTGGCTATCAAATTATCAAGAGGAATAACGACCAATAGCTTCGATGGTAATGGCGTTGTTTCTCAAGGTGATTGTGGATATGACCGGTCTCTAAGCCATTGATCGTCAGGAGGTTTACATTGACTCCGATTCAAAGAAATCCAGCTTTTCGCATCTAATTTAGAGGAAAAAGAAAGAGAAAATTTTATCATTTGAAACGGTTTTGTGCATGAGTGTGTGGACTCGTGATTCTAGCAATCGTCTAGTAAGAGTCCCATCATTTACAATAGCTGAACCAAAGATGACACTTAAGGATAGGTTCTACCCTGCTAAGGCAGCAAAACCCTCATGTATTCAATTGTTGGCTGCCACAGGCAATAACTATGAATTGAAAACTCAATTCATTACCATGCTTTCCCATTTTCATGGGTTATCTTCAGAGGATGTATACTTGTTCTTCCGTGAGTATGAGGAGGTGTATGCCCTCATTAAGATGCAACAGCTCAGTGATGATGCTGTCAAATTGAGGTGCATCACTTTTTCACTCAATGATGGAGCTAAAAATGGCTTTATGGTCTTCCCATAAATTCCATTACTTCATGGGATAAATTTACTGTGTTATTCCTTAAAAAGATTTTCCTCTTTACAAGATGAAAAAACTTCGAGGGGATATAATGCGATTTAAACAAGAGCCAAATGAGTCATTTTCATGACTCATGGAGAGGTTCCAAAACCTACTCCAAGAGTGCCCTCACCATGGTATTGAAACATGGCAATTTTGTCAAATTATCTACGAGGGGATAGACTTTCCTACCAAGCAAAGGCTTGAGCCTATGTGTCCTCAAGGATTCACTTCCTATGAGGATGCTAACGACGCTTAGAATTTTTTAACGGATCTCACCGAAAAAACAAGAGAGTGGGAGTCTGTGCAGGAGATAGATTGCACCCACAAAAGTAAAGGTTACTTTGTTGATGGCATAGTAGCTAAGGATGCACACTTAGATAGCCTTATGAAAATGATAGAAGTTTTAGTTCCTAGAGACCTGTCCAAAAGCAAGTCCTAATGTGCAACTGGTGTCAAACTCCTAGACACACAATGGAGGAATGTCCTTCACAGGAAAATTCTCAGAATGCTAATGTAAGTGCACTGTATAATCCGTATAGCAACACTTACAATCCAGGATGGAGAAATGATCCAAATTTCTCTTGGAACCAAGGAAACGGTGTGGACCCATCCCAATTTCCAAATCAAGGTCCTCCCGGTCACACCAGGTCATATGCTCCCCCTAAACCCAATTTTATTTTCCAAGGTAATTTTCAGCAACCCCCTGGGTTTTTTAACATGGGTGAGCCGGCCGGACTCAGTGAGTTGGAGAAGAATATGGCAGCTCTTATGGCAGGACATACCAGTATGGAGAGGATACTCATCCAATTGGTTAGCCTGATATGTGAAAAGAACAAGGGTATTCTACCCAGCCAACTAGAGACCAACCCACGCCATCACCTACAACCAAATAGGTCAAACCCTCAGGTGAATGGCATAGATAATCAATCTGGGCCCTCCAAACAATGTAATGCAGTCCATGCATTACGGAGTGGCCAAGAGTACCTACGGGATAAAGCACCAAAGAACAAACCCACAGTTGCTCCTGTTAATGTTCCCCAATCTGAGGCAGCTACTGAGCCTCTTTCTTCAGGTTCATCTGATGTACCTAAAAGACCTAAAGATTTTGTCCCGGACAGAGTTACTCCACCAGCCCCATTCCCTAATAGGTTGGTAAACCGAAAGAAGACTACTTTAGTTGATAAAATTTTAGAGGTCTTCAAACAGGTAGAATTGAACATCCCACTTTTAGATGCAATTAACCAAATCCCTATTTACGTAAAAGTCCTTAAAGACTTATGCACACAAAAGCGGATTAGTGAAATTCTCAAAAGTGTATTCTTGGCTGCACATTTAAGTTCCCTTCTGAACCATCCTGTCGCAGTCAAATACAAGGACCCTGGTTGTCCTACCATCTCTTGCATCATAGGTAACACCTTTATTGATCATGCTCTGCTAGACTTAGGTGCAAGTGTAAATCTTCTACCATATCATGTTTACCAACAATTAGGAAAAGTTGAAACCAATGTCCATCTTGCTTCATCTAGCTGATCTCTCTGTAAAGACTCCTAAAGGAATGGTAGATGATGTTTTATTGAAGGTAGGGGAATTTCTTTTTTCTGTTGATTTCATTGTTTTAGAAACACATCCTGTCTCCAATAGGGATCAAATCCCTATCATTTTAGGGAGACCGTTTCTGGCTACAAGCAATGCACTGATAAGGCATGCCCTTCTTGCCAGTCTTTAGGCTGCATTACCAAGAGAAATATGAGGCCGCTCAACCCAATTCTGATGGTTGAAGTTTTTGATGTTTGGGGCATCGATTTTATGGGTCCGTTCCCAAAGTCTTTTGGGAATGAGTATATCTTATTAGTTGTGAACTACTTATCCAAATGGATAGAAGCTGTTGCTACTAAGACCAATGACCACAGGTAGTCATTAAATTTCTAAAAGAGAATATATTCTCCGATTTGGTAGCCCCCGAGCTATCATTTGCGATAGGAGAAAAAACTTCTGCAACAAACCATTTGAGGCCCTTGTTCGAAAATATGGTATTACCCATAAATTGGCAACCCCTTATCATCCTCAGACCAGTGGACAGGTTGAAGTGTCCAATCGACAAATCAAGCAGATTTTGAAAAAAACTGTCAATCCGACTCATAAGGATTGGTTCATTCGCCTCGTAGATGCTTTGTGGGCTTATAGAATAGCTTTCAAGACCATTCTTGGTCAATCCCCTTACCGTCTGGTGTACGAGAAAGTCTGCCATCTACCAGTCGAATTGGAACATCAGGCATTTTGGGCAATTAAGAAATTAAATTTTGATTTGTCAGATGCTAGTACTCATAGAGGACTCCAACTCTCTGAGTTGGATGAATTACGAAATGATGCCTACGACAGTGCCCGCATCTATAAAGACAAGATCAAGGCTTATCATGACAGACATATCCTTCGGAAGTCTTTCACCACTGGCGACAAGGTTTTGCTTTATAATTCTCGTTTGCCTATTTTTTCTGGTAAACTTAGATCTCGTTGGGAGGGCCCTTATATTGCTCAAAATATTTTCTCATCGGGTGCAATTGAGATTTTAAATCCAGGTATAGATGCAACCAGGAAAGTAAATGGCCAGCATTTGAAGCCATTTTTGGAGCTTTCACACGACTCCATTGAAGAGGTCATGGATCTCCATGAGCCTTTTTACATCAATCCTTGATTCAGGGAGTTTTTTCTTCCCCATGTCCTTGTCTTTTATTTTTCTACATACATTGAGGATAATACATGATTTAAGTATGGGGGAAGGGTTGAGATTTCATTAAAAAAAAAAATTTGAGCTTTCATTGAATATTTTAACTTTTTAACTTTGGTTTTTGAAAAAGTCAGTCACTATTTCTATGATTTTGACACAAAAGAGGAAGGAGAAAGAAACCTAAGAAACTATCACATACGAAGTAATGAAACCCTATGTGAGGATAGTACTTAGGCTATATTTTGAGATGAGAATTGAGTTAGAAAATACATCTTACCTCACCTAAAGGGATGAATATTTTATAGTTGTAGTTGGTAATTTCAACCTTTAAATAAAGCTGAAACCTCCTTGTACTAGAGAAAAAAATTATTATAAAAAAAATAATATAAAAGTTTTTGTTCTTGGAACTAGACAGGGCATTCCGCCTCAGGAAGTGAGGTATCTTGATTGAAATTCCTTACATGCAGCTCTTGTTTAAAAT